>APFE031016787.1:68829-98816 GCA_000404065.3 Pinus taeda | reverse complement strand
AGTTCCATGATCGTACAAAGCACATCAATACTAAATATCATCTGATCCGACATCATGTTGAGGCCAAAACAATCCATCTCCGTCATTGTTCCACAAATGAGCAAATTACAGACATCTTCACCAAAGCGCTTGGAAGAGAAAAGCTTGAAAGATTCGGAACGATGCTTGGACTCACCAACATCCCTTCAGATTAAGGGGAGGAATGTTGACACCTAATCCTCATGATTGGGTGAATTTATGTAAATAATTAAATTAAGAATGTGAACAGTAGATGAACTGAATAGTCACTCCCTATTGTATATAACAAAGACATACCTGATGGAATAAGATGAATCAATATTTTTGCCTAATAGAGTTATTGGCCTGAGAAATAATATAAATTTAAGATAACTTCCATACACCATGTTAAAAAAACCTTTATTTTAAAACATAAGAACCCTTTAAAAAAATTACCACTATATTATATTGAAAACAAAAGAACCCTTAAAAAAAAATTACCATTATATTAGAGTTAAAGATTAAAAACCTTTATGCATATTCACACGGTATTTGAATTCCACACAGTATCCATGGTATATAGGTATATTGATGGGATATTTGTGTAATATTATGTAGCAAGTATTTTATGTTCCGGGAATTATTATATACCAATTTGGAATTTTTTTACTATAAACTTAGATTAATCATGTCAAAAATTGCACAGATATTTATTAAATTTAGTTTTGAGTTCTAGGTTTAAAAAAACAAATTGAAATAAATAAAGATTATAAGCTCGCACAATTATATCGGTGAGTTCCAAAAACCAAAAGACAAACAATTAGACAAGTCCTACGTGAAAAGGCCAGCTAATCTAAGATTGATAGGATCCTTTCTCCGGATAGAACGAGAATAAGTTGGGAGGAATTTTCAGAAGTTCGTTTGAAGATACCTTACTTCACTACAAACGTTAATATTCGACTGATACTGTCGACTGCTCCCGTATCCGGTGCTGCCTTTTTAACTGTTATCAGCATCTCTTTAAAGCCATGCCTACCACAAAGGTAAGCGTTATATTGGCACGTACACTGCAAGGCTGAAATATTGTTTGATGTCCATGTAGGGTGTGTGGACCAGGTGGAAAATTACATATTATCGGACCACCTTTTTAGTACCTGCCTGATGTGATTTTGCTGCTTCATTCTATTCTTGTTTACATCTGTGGCAACCCGTGGATAGTGTCAATGTAATGTAGTTGCTGTGTAGCCGTTTGTTGTCTTTGACTGTAGTCAGATGAATCAATTTTTTAATAAATCTTGTTTTTCTTTATAATCTATTTTTTTAATTAAATAGATTTCATATTCTAAAAAAATCCATAGGTAACTTAAATTGTGCAGATTTTAGAGAATAAACTCTGGTTAAATTTGTGCAAATTTAGTTATAAAATATGACCAGCAATTCTAAAATATAGAAGAATCATATTGAAATATATATAAAAAAGTAATGAAATCAGCATAAAGATGAGTAAAGATGAGTATTTGTGTGTGTCTATATATACAATTTGGTTGGGCCTAATGACTAAGAGCATATGTTTCTTCCACACGCTCAAAACCATATTAAAATTTCCAAAATTTTCCCCAATGATATGAGGATTGAGGATTGCGGTTGCAAGGCCCATAGTGCCCCTACAAGACTCTGTGGCACAAGACTTAATGCAGGGCATCGCAAGACTTAATGCAGGGCATTAAACCCGTGCATGCAATGCATCAAGATTTTGAAAAGAAATTCATTTTAATTGCACACTCATAGAAAAATTATAAATTTATATTAAAACATTTCAAAATTTCCGCAACAATGCATCAAGATTTTGAAAAGAAATTCATTTTAACTACACACTCATAGAAAAATTATAAATTTATATTAAAACTTTTCAAAAATTTTCCCAATGGTGTGAAGATTGAAATGGAGGTGAGGATTGAGGTCCGTGCATGCAATGCATGAAGATTTTGAAAGGAAATTCATTTTAACCACACATTCATTAAAAAAAATTATAAATTCATATTGAAAAATTTCAAAATTTTCCCCAATGGTGTGAGGATTGAGGATTGCAGTTGCAGGGCTGATAGTGCCCACCACTTTGACACAAGACTTAATGCAGGGCATTAAACTCGTGCATGAGGATTGAGAATTTCGGTTGCAGGGCTGATAGTGCCCACCACTTTGACACCAGACTTAAAGCATGGCATTAAACTCGTGCATGAGGATTGAGGATTATGGTTGCAGAGCTGATAGTGCCCACCACTTTGACACAAGACTTAATGCAGGGCATTAAACTCGTGCATGCAATGCATCAAAATTTTGAGAGATGTCAGACGCGATGAGTTTAAAGGATGAAGGGTAAGAAGACACAACAAAGATTTTTCCTCAGAAAGCCATAGCTCCTTGTAAGTTCTGAAAAGACAATGTCAATTCATCAGTATATTGGACCAGAGAGATAGAGATGACTTGTATCTAGAAAGGAAAGAATGTTTCAAGCTTGTTGGCCCACTGAGTAGTCTAGATCTGTCAGCTTGGAGAGAAATTTTGGGGCACCAGTTGAGACATAGAGGAGATAATGGAGCACACCCTGCATTCATATACCAAACATGCCTCTCACTAGATAATTCTCAACTTTGAGAGGCCTCTTGGTTTACTAATTGTGTTTTGGTTAAAGGCATGGCTTCGCCGTTGGCTTTATCCTCAGTGATGCTAGCATTAGCTAGCTCATAGCTTGGATCTTTAGTTTGTATTGTGATATCACTAGTTTTTTAGTGTGGTCTTTGTCTATTGCACTTGGTCTTGGGTTGTACTCACGTTTAATTGTTGTGGGCTCTATTTTTATTTGTTGTCTTCCTATGGGATTTAGGCTTATTTGTGGGTTGAGCTATGAAATTGCACTTACGATTCTAGAGAAGAAACACTGGCTATAGCCATCGTCATGCACCTTGGTATTTTCTAGTTACTGGGTTTTTCCATGTCTAATTGTTATGAGTTTCAGTTTTATCAACGAGTTTTGTTGGGAGAACTTATTCACCACTTCAATATTGAGATATTTGTTGCGCTTGTGATTCTACTTCCTTGTCACTAGTATATTGTGTGTAGCTACTATTTGGTTACAAACCCGACAACTTGCCACCATACAGAGGCAATACATGAGAAGTTGTAGAGATGGGTCGGGAGGGGTTTTTCGAGGCCAATAAGGCAAGAATCATGACAACTTACAAGCTCTTGGGGCTACTAAAGCTTTCAACTTGAGTATCTTTGATGACTGATGAAAATGAGATTTTGGGAGTTGCCCAAAATCCCAAATTCTTTAAAAATCTTGATTCTGGACCTGTGGGTTATGGACCCACTCAATCTTTGGGAAGCCTTTTAATTAATTCATACTTATAGTCTGTCTTGCTTTTATTTGAACATTCATGCAGCCGCCGCCGAGTGCCTGCAACACCATTTTTATTTACAGAACACAATTTTTGACTCATTTATAAAACACATAGCGTATACAATTAACACAGAATATAAACACACTTTTATATATTTACGGAACAATTACAAAGTTAAGGCCTTTCAGCCTTAAAACGAACTCATGCTCGGCTACATCTTGCCCACTCACAATTTTCTGCACAAAATAAGATATCTATTACACCCCTATTGCATTACATTTATATAAAAAGTCTTAGATATCTATTACACCCCTATTGCATTACATTTATATAAAAAGTCTTATGAAGGACCGATCTTCTCATCTTCTGATTTTTCTCCACAAAAACTCTCCAAAAAGCATGCATGGCTATTAATAATAGGAAGTCTATCTAGTCTTATCCATTCTCTCTTTAATTTTTTTTCTTTAACTGCTTTAAGGGAGATTTTCTCTGTTTTTTCCCTTTATTCAACTCTGCTGGTCCACGTCTTCATGCTCCACTTGAATTTTTCTTTAATTAAGAAAAGGGTGAGATGCACCTGCATCAATAACTTTCAAAATGAATTACATAATCTTGAAAACTTCTCTGCTAGAAACATACATGCTTTGTCTGATTTGGAGTTGTTAGAGGAGTTTGGAAATTTCAGACCTTGGCCAAGGCTTCTTCCTTTACTGGAAGATAAAATCTATATATTTAATTAAATCAAATGAGTAACATACACTACCCTCATTAATAAAACAATAGGTTGCGATAGCCTACCGCCATACAACTATCCATATATTGGTTGCCATCGCCTACGGGCAGGCGGCAGTGCGAAAATGACACGCCAAGGAAAATGAAATCAATGTTCAGGGTGCGGAGGCTACACCGCTTTATTGTTAGCCATGTTTTTCAGTTCTGTTGCAAGGAGTTTGAACTTCCATGGTTCCCTTTGCCTTTGATCATCTTTCACTTCTGCTTTATCTCCACAGGGCCGTAAATTGGGGGCTTTGGTTAATTTTCGTGAAAATTATGTTTTTTTAAAGTGTTAAATTCATTTTTTATATTCATAACAATTTTATCATAAATCAAGTCACCAAATTTTAACAAAGGAATCCAGAAACTACCTTAGCTTATTTTTTATATCAGCACTTACTTTTATCATTTTTATTATTATTATCAACGGTTAGTTTCATCTATGTTATGTGATGTGGAACGTTTTCTTATAATTTAATGTTTTTTATAACGATATGATTGGGGAGATTGTCATATTCGTGACTTTATATTTGATAAATTAAAATATTTAACTTAATTATATATATAATATATATTATTTTATATATGTAATGTATATATTTTTCACTATGTAATGAAACTATAAATTGAAATAAATAAAATTAGAAAAACTATCTTAAGAAATTAAGAAAATATAATTAAAAGAATGTAGATGTAATGATTTCAAATAATATCTTACACATTGAGCTTTTATATTGGATATGTTATTTAGAAAATAGTAAGGCGATATGATAAATTTTATTACAATTTAAAAAATTGATTATTATTATTACTCAAAAAATAAGGGTAATAGTTGCAATGCAACATAGCTTTTATTTTTACTGTTAATTAAATGATTAAGGCCATGTTTCTTTATGTTGGATCCACATTTTCTTGTTATTTGAGAATACCCATATTTTGGCAATCTATTGTTATTACAAAGTGCAGAGGTAGAGTAAAACTTTTTGTTGTGCAGAGTGTTTCTCCATCATTATCTTCACCCATTCTCCACAAACAATTTTTCCACACAAAATTTCTCCAACACTTCTCACACACCATTTCAAAGCTACTTCTGCATATGTGGAACCCCCATCAGCGTTGACATCTTTCGACAAAGTAGTGGTAATCTCAGGCATAATAGTGTTAGAGCACTCACTCGTGAAATCACCACTTACAAAATAAGTATTTTTTGTATTTGCCTCAACTCCACATATTAAATTAGCTTTATGCGCACTGTGGAGGAAAAAAGTTTGACTAGATATAGTCCCTATTCCTTAACAGACTCCTCCACCCTCAATTTATGTACACACAATCTCTCGTTCCCCTGCATATTGCAAAATTGGGAATTTCTTTTTATGCCTCCACTTTGCATGCTAAATTAGTGTTATGCTGGGTGTGGAGGAACAAATTTTAACCCGATATAGTCTCTTCTCTTTACAAACTCTCCCACACACAATTTCCTTCCACACCCTTTTTTCCCGCACTTCCCATACACCCTTTTTCCACACAACAAAATAGTAGTAGTTAACCCCCTCACCCACGTTCCCCTCAACTCTAACATCATTATCCAGAGAAATGTCTTAAAACTAATTGATACTCAATGGACTTGACCACTAGGTATAAAAATAATTAATTAATTGGATGTTTTAATTCTTTTGGATTCTATTTCCTACAAAACAGTTAAACTTTCCATAGCTCATTTTGCTTTGTAGGTTATTTTCTTAGGATTTTGTCTCACTTTTTTCAGTTCATATCGAACTGAACATGTCCCTTTGTAAGGATCCCACAAAAAAAGGCATGTAAAATGATAATTGAAGAAATTTTCATTGTGCAGAGTGCAAATATTTCCTTATATACATGGTACTCTAGCTCTTAAATAGCACCTCAATCCTAGACAATGAAAGCCACCTTAGCATATATTTCCTCCAAAATGATCTATCTTGCATAATGAAAAGCATGCTCACATATCTTCATGTATACTTGTGCAATCCACAATGAAATCTTGATCCATATCTTTGCATTCTAAATGTTTGCATTTCCAAAAACTAGCAAAATGACAACTTAGTAAAGCATGTAGAAAAGCACTTTGGAAAAAACCATTCATAAGAAGCCCCCTCAAAAACTAATTGAATATGCATTCGCAATGTGTATGTCAAAAAAATCATGATGAACACCTGACAAATGCAACTACGAACACATTACTTGTTAAAATTTTATTTGGTTCTCAATGCTAATTTGCATTTATGTTCATGAAGGCTTCATAAACCGTAGATTTCTTTGAGAATTTTTGAATTGAACACTTATTGTCCAACATTAAATGAAATGTGTTTTTAATTTTTTATTTCTGTGGGAGAACGTGTGTGCACAATAATAAACACAATTTTTTTACTCTAATGTTTCATAGTTTTTCTTGCATCCTCCCTTCGCACAGTTCTCTTGCACACCTTCCTTCCACACAAAGAGGAAAGTAAACCGATAATGGAAGAAGCTTTCATTGTGCAAAGTGAAAAACTTTTCTTATAGATGTGGTACTCTAGATCTTACATAGGACCTCAATCCCTCCCAATGAAAGCCACATTCTCATAGATTTCTTTTGCATCTTCGTATCCCACATAATGAAAGGAATCCTCACATAGCTTTGCGCATACTTGTGCACTCCATAATAAAAGCTTGATCCATATCTTCGTATTCCAAATGTCTACATTTCTTACGAGTAGCAAAATGATCACTTCGTAGAGCACATAGAAAATCATTTTGGAAAAATCCATTCATAACAAGCCCCCTTGAAAACTAATTGAGTATGCATTGGTAACTTGCATGCTAGAAAATGCATGATGAACACCTAACAAATGCAAGTATGGACACATTACTAGTTAAAATTTTCTTAGGTTCTCCATGCTAATTTGCATTTATGTTCATGAAAGCTTCATAAAACTTAGATTTCTTTGAGCAACTATGAATTAAACACTTGTTGTCCAACATTAAATGAAATGTGTTTTTAATTTGTGATTTGTGCAGGGAAAAAGTGTGCGCAATAACAAACATAATCTTTATGCTACAATATTCCACAATTTTGCATGCATTCTCCCTCTGGACAATTCTCTCACACTCGTTCCTTGTACACATTACCAGCTTTTAAATAACGAATCCACCAAAATTGCATGTTGAGTGAAAACACATTAGCACATCTCTCAAATAAAAAAATATTAAGAGAAAGAGCTCCACTGTTTTGCAGAATTTTCTTTGCACAAAGCTTATAATGCAATCTTTCATTGTGCAAAGGATGCTTCCTTCGCAATCTTCATTTGTATGAGTTTCTTCACATTGTCAAATACATTGAATGCTACATATCATACTTCCACATAGTATGTTATTAAGGCTATATCTCTTTATTACTCAAAGAATTAGTGCAGATGTCTTTCCCATTAACACATGTCACTATTATAGTGACCAAACATAAGCACGTTTTTTATATCATTTGTACATGTCAAACCATATTCCAAAATAACCAAAGGTTACTGATAAAAATTATTATTTATAAGATATTATATTGCGTAATATTTGCCGGCATATTGTTTGTCGCACAGATTGTGTCAACCCCTCTTAAGTTTGTACAAATCATTGGTTGATAATTAAGGTTGGTAGCCTTGGGAGTTGTAGAATGCTTGTTGCAATACCATGTCTCATTGCCAATATCACTCCACCATGTGCAAGTACACAAGAATAGGTGTAGATTATGCCTAAAATACACTCCCTCGTATGTTTAGTCATCAACCACAAGGATGACATTCTTCAGCCATCTGAAGTAGGTGGAGTCAAACCACTAATCAATAGGTCTACCCTCTAGTCTTGCTAGTAACCATGTCCAATGATCCATGTGAGTCTCTAAGGGTCATGTATCATGCTCATAGTGATCTCTAGGCATCATGTTAGGAACATTTTTCAAGAATAAAGACACTAAGGTGATGCCATAGCCAAATTATTGTAGTTGTCATCTTCTGCATTGGGTAAATTCCTTCTTCATGTTAGCTAGCACACCCTTGCACCAGTTGAGAATAGTGGGATTTAAGCATCTGATCACCAAGTCCATTTGAGCTTTAGTCAGTAGGTGTGGTGACACTAACCCAATTTCTCGAGTGACTCTAAGGACAATGGTTTAAAGGGTCAAGTATTTTATATCACATATAGGCACCTTACTACCTACTTTTTTTGCACCCAAATTACAATGGCTAGTGACCTAATCATCTTTAATTATATATGAAATTATCGTCACAACACCCAATACTACTAGGACACCATGCCTAGACAACCCAATCAGGAAGTAGATATCTTCCATCTCCAACCTTAGAGTTTCATGTTGCACCACAAATTGTTCATCTTCAACATCCGACTAATCTACTAGATATTGTAGCAGCTAGGTTTAGCTCTTCATACTCTATATTTTGAAGTACTTGAACAACCAACAATCTTTGAGAGCCTTGAAGATTGGTGGATGGGCCACAACTTGGATATTGTTTTCACTTTGTTTTCTTTTCCTCCAATCAACCATATTGAACACCTGCGCAAGAGCACACAACAATCTGTCTAGATGCATTCATGAAAAAAACCTAGCAATTTATGAATGATTCTCTAAATAATTGGTCGGTAGGGAAGAAAACATGGGTTTCCTAACATAAAAATGAGTTTCTAGACGCTAATTTTTTAACCAAAACCTACATGATCTAGATGCCAAAACTCTAGTTTCCTATGGCCAGGTGCATCCATGCAGCAACAAAGATACAACAATAATTTTAATTCCTAAAAAATGACTAAATTTTTCAAACTGAATCACCATTTTGGAGAGAAAGGTGTCACAACTTACTTACTATAGATAGCTTTATATGTGGTTTCTTGTAGTTCCTGTAATCTCCATTCAAAGTTTAAGGGAAAATTGGTAAATTTCTCATTTTATGCTCTCTCTCACTATGCCAAGGTAAATATGTGTTTTTTTTTTTGGTGGGGGGTGGAGGGGGGTTCATGCTCATTTATAACATTTGATTGGGGGAATTTCACTTTGTTATCATTTTTCTAAGAATTTAGGTTATTTTTATTCTAAATCTTTTATTTATAGGAGTTTGGCATATTTTCATTCTTTTACCTACAGTGTTTCATGGTTTTGTTATTACAATGGGCCTAAGGTTCATTCTCTTTTACTTGACATATAGCGATAGGTTATGCATTACCATTATTAGTGATTTATAATATATCATATCCATCTTTTAAAATGCACCTTAGGTCTCACCCCATCAAGTTGCGATATTATTTTGTCTCTCTTTGCACGTCGTAACTCACTGGTAAAGGTTACCTATTCATGGATGCCCTAAATAAGCACCCTTTTTTGTGTCCGTTCCCATACAACACTTATTTTTACTATCTCAATATCCCTACTTTTTCCTTTCCATGACTTAAAATATGAGCCTCATTTAGTCTTCTTCTTCATCTTGTATATTTACCCCAAGAGGATTCCACCCATTTTATACAATTTGATTACTATGGAATTTTAGTCTTACTTATGCATGCTAATATCTCTTGGTTCCCTTTTACCACCATGATCACATTATTCTTGGTCCATTTCTCTCTTTCACTTGATGTTCTTACCTTTGCTAGAGGGGCCATTGCAATGAGTGGTCTCCTTGGTTAGCCTCTCTGCTTCACTTAGCTTAGGGAAGTTCCATA
Organism: Pinus taeda; assembly: GCA_000404065.3. Taxonomy (NCBI): domain Eukaryota; kingdom Viridiplantae; phylum Streptophyta; class Pinopsida; order Pinales; family Pinaceae; genus Pinus; species Pinus taeda. The sequence goes on along the minus strand of APFE031016787.1, from coordinate 88,911 downwards.
AAATCAGAACTAATTTCTTCCCTTTATACCACTCGTTCTTCCAGGACAAGATTCCTTCATTTCCTTATGATGCTTGTTAAAAATTGAAAGAAACCGAGGATCATTTTGTCTCTTTTTCAAGCTCGTTAAAATTAAACAAGAAAGGAACTATTGAGCTTACTTATCTTATCGTTCATGCTCATTAAGCTATCAAGGAGAATAAGAGGAGAAAATTGAAGTGATTTTAGTTTCCTAATATATTAGTCAAAATGGTAGCGTTAGTTGCATCACCTTAGAACATGACACCTATTTGCATCATTTCCTCACAACTAGGTTTTAGCTTACCTAGGAGTCATACCATATGTGAGTGTGTCTACTCCTCTAAATGGTTACCCTTCCAGTCACTATGGAGTGTGATTCAATCCCTCCTATGTTGTTGGTATCATTTCGTGCTCACTGTTTAACGTTTCAATTCACTTTTGTCTCATTTGATTATATGTTCAAGGGAAGTCTTAACCCTAGTCAGCCATCTACAGTCCTTGTTGACCTTTTTGTGTCACCCATCCCTGTGTCAGTGTTAATTCATGACTTCATCCAATTCACATCATATACCATTTTTTTCCATGTTAATTGATGCAGGATATAATAAGGACTCCCTTTGACATATATTCTCGTGTCAACTTTAGATCATTTTCTAGGAGCTTGATCTAGGAACCAACTGTACCTTAGAACTTATAAAGATACAGCTAAAGGAAGGAAACAAAGGTAGGTATAAGGGATTCCAATGTAATTTTATTTTAGGGAAATATCAACCATGTAATTAAATAATTTTTTTAGAAAAGGATGCCAAATTAACATTATTTAGTAAGGAAGGGAAACAAACACAAATGTAGGGAATTCAAGGCTAATTTTTGTTAAGAAAATATTAACGATGAATTATAAAACTCTTTAGGAAAGGTTTCTAAATTTATGCAAGGAAGCTAAGTAAATGGTACCAAGTGTTGAGGATCATCAAGTACTTGAGGAATTTGAGAATGTATTTGTTGGAATTCTTGGTTTACAACCTATAAAGGATATTGAATTTTCCATGGATTTGGTTCCTAGAGCTACGCATGCATCTAAGACACCATAAAATATGAGCACATGAGAACATAAGGTATTGCAAATGTATTTGGAATAAATTTTGAATAAGGGTTACATATACCCATGTGTGTCACCTTGGAGTGCCTGAATGTTATTTATTAAAAAGAAAGATGCCAAAATTAATTTATTTCTAGGTTCAGGAAGTTTAACAAGGTAACAATAAATAACAGATACCCTTTGGAAAGGATAGATGAATTTTTTGATCATCTAAAGGGAGCTAAAGTGTTCTCCAAGATTGAACTGGTCAAAGTACCATTAGGTAATAATTAAGGAGAATGAGGATTAAAACTTCACTAAACTGAGAGGGGGCTGAATCAGTTTAGTACATTCATAGACATCTTTTTTAACTCATTAACTAAAATTTTAAATGAGCATCTTATGACATGATGACCAACATATTGAATATGTGAACAATAAGTAATAATTAATCTAAAATGGCACATAAACACATCACATCAACACATATGAACACTAGATATAAATGGAAACCAATAAATGGAGAAAGCCAAGATTTGTTATTGTTGTGATGCAAAAGCAAGCTCCTACTCCCTTGTTACATTTGAATTTTTGTAAGCTCCAACCTATAGGAGTCCACTAGCTAAATTGTTTTGCAAGCTACAACCCACAGGAGGTTCCTACCTCTATAAAATTATAACCTATTATTCATCAAGCGCTAGCTTGAAAGGAGACTACAATCCCATGATACATACAAGAAACAACAAGCTTGTATAACTAGTCATCAATTCTGCATATGTATCTTTTCCCCTAATTCCAGTCAAATTTGCTTGACATCAGCTTCATATGTGAGATAACTCATGGATAACCAACTCTCACATGCTCTCTAACTCTCTAACCTCTCCTTCCTTCCAAAAAAAATCTAAGATAGTATGTTGGTTGATTGTATTCCACATAACAATATGGGGTGAAAAGACTTGACTCTTTGTCTGCCACTCATTTGTTTCCAAACTCTTCATATATAAGAACAAAAATAAGTTCTTAAATATTCCTTTTATCCATCTATAATCTTTAAGTTCACCAATATAAAAATAATGCCAAACTAAACACATTATAACATCATAACACATGCACACAGTGCAAGAAATATGCACACAAAACAAGTATATGCTAACTAGATGAATCCACAGGTTAGTTTAGAGGTGACAGAGTGATGGAACATAATAATAGAATCATGGGACAAAGTTTTATAGATCATAATCAAAAGTTTGATAAAGGTGAATATTTGAATATCTCTACATGGGTTTGTCAAGGCCAAGTCGCATATACACATAGGTACAAAGAAGAAAAGTCGCTTAAATGTTGGTGCACTAATTTAAGAATACCAAGGGTCCTTACCATGGTATTAGCCCACAATATTGAGTGCAATAATGGTTACTTGATCCTGTCCAAGATTACCACCGACACTAGTGTAGTTTTGACTCATGGTGTTGGCTAAGGCTCTAACTATATAAGAAGGTGAAGATCAAAGTGCTAACTGTGCATGTGAAAGGGTTTTTGATGAATACTTCAATATGAAGTATATTTTCATTGTAAAGGCCACAATTGACCCACAAATGTAAAATAATTATGCACCAATGAATACAATGATGGATCAAGATCATGAGACCTAAAATGAATTTCCATTATACGATCTGCTCATGGATTGACTAGATCTAAGTATTGATGCATGTCTTTATCTCTGCATATTTTGATATGGGTTGTTCTAAAGTTCTGAAGAGCTACACAATTTTAGGTCAAAATTTGAAGATATGTATACAAGTTATTCTCGGTTAAGTCACGTATACACACGGGCTCATTTCTTCAAAGTCGCATACATAAAGGAAGGGTTTATGTTCATAAATGATTGATCAACATGATCAATGTTTTTGTACTATGTTATATGTCAATGATATCCTCATGTCGATCTGGGTTGAGTGATAATGTCTCTGGTAGAACTGATTGAATGATGAAGTTGAATTTGGTTACATGTTGATTGGTCGAAAAGTTTATTGATGTTGCTAACTATATGAGCATTTTGTAAGCTAACAGAATATTTCAGAATAACTTTTGTTAACTCTGTGTCTCATTCATAATTACAAGATTTTATTATATTGATATTTGTACGTAGCTTTCTCTATAGAAAGGTGTGTATACACACGGATTTCCTTAAATGAAGTAACATATACATGTTGGAATATGAATGATCAGGGTTGCAATTGATTCCGTGTTTTGATGCAACATTCTAAGTTTAGTTATGTGTTATGGTTATAGTGATCTCACTGTTCTGTTTGAATTAAGTTGGTGTTCTCTTCAGTTAATATACAAGGTGTGATGTATTAAAGTAGGTGGATCCATTGTGAAAATTTATGAAACATGGTCCATGGATGTTGTTGAGGGTCGTAGCCTTTAGTGAGGAAGTCGAAGCTTCCTGCCAGTAGTAGCTTGCAATTAGATCAAGGGGTTGGAGCTCCCTTCCAGTAGGAGCTCGAGAATGAGTGAAGGTTGTAGCCTTCAACACGTGGGTACTTGCATACTAGCATGAGTCTAAATCAATACAAGAATGTAAGAAGTTTTTGATATTAATAATTTTGTAGACTGAGCCGACAACAATGGTGGCTTTCTCCCACACTAGGTTTCCACCTTAAATCCCAGTGTTCATGTGTGTTTCTTATGTGTGATACTTTGTTCTTTTCTTAATGCACCTTCTTATTGCTTATCAAATCTATGATAAATCTCTTATATTCTAGTTTAAGATTAACAAATAAAGAATTAGTTGTTTTACAAGTTTACTAAGCATACTCTAGTTTCTATTACAATAGTCGCATACATACTCGAGTTGGGTTCATTAAAGTCGCATATATATTTCAGAAAATAAAATTATTATTGTGAGTTTTTAAAATACTAATTCACCCCCTAGTATTTTTCCCAACAATTGGTATTAGAGCAGGTCTATTAAAAGAAACTTGATCGCTTGAAGGAAGATCTCCCAAGATGAGCAATCAAGACAGAATGAAATCTCTCAGACTGCCACTCTTCAATGGAAATAATTTAATATATTGGAAGACAACAACTAGATCCTATCTTCAGTCCCTTGGAGAAGATGATTGGGCAATTGTGGAAGGAGGTTACCAATATCCAGCCATAGTTCCCACAGATGTAGTAGAAAGGAAGATGTATGAAACCAATGCGAAAGCTGTCAATGCATAATTGGGAAGTTTGAAAGAATCATAGCTTGTTAAAGTTATGGTGTTCAACTGAGCAAAAGAAATATGGGACAAAATCATTCAAAGATATGAAGGTGATACCTTGGTAAAAAGTGATAAACTCCAAACTCTCAAAATTCAATATGAAACTCTTAAAATGCATAATGATGAAATAATTGCTAGTTTCTTTCTACGTATAGATGATATTGTAAATCACATGAAAATTTTGGGTGAATAAATAAAGGAAGCCACTCTAGTATAGAAAATCTTAAGATATCTACCTCCTAAATTCAAGTCAAAATTTTCTGCCATTGAAGAGAAGCAGGATTTGTAGACTCTTACTATTGTTCAACTTCACAGTATCCTAACTACTTTTAAAATGAGGAAAGGAGGTCCCTCAAAAGTTAGAGAAGTCACATTTAAAGTATCTAAAAAAGGCAAAGAAAAGGAAGAACACAAGGAATCGGTATATATATATCAGAGTAAGATGAGGTGAACTTTGTAAAGAAACTTCAACTGGGCACCAGAAGGGTCAGAGGTAAGCTTCCCTTCAAATATTTTTCTTCTGGTAGAGTTGGTTATTATGCTGCTAAATGTTCTCATAAACACAACCATGACAAATTGAAGGATACTGCAAAAGGTAATAGGATATGGTTTGACAATAGAAGAATTTATTATACTCATGAAGATAGTGATGGCTTGTCAAATAGTGAAGAAGGAGAATCTGATCAAGATTTGAAATTACTCATGGCTTTTGAGAAAAATACTAATGAGTCTAATGATAAATTTGTGGATGCTTTAGAGGAAAAAGGTTTCCTTGAAGAAATTACTCATCTCAAAATGTTCATGGAAGAAAACAAGGTAGCCATAGATACATTGAAGCATCAACTCATATAAAAGTAAAGGAATAATGATAAGCTAGAATGTGAAGTAGTAAGTCTAAGAAATGAACTTGAGAAAATCAAAACTCTAAATCTTAGATTTGTTAAAGAATCTGAAACCTTAGATGAAATTATCAAGGTACATTTCTCTCCTCTTATGGAGACAGGTCTTGTATACACTACAGAAACATCTCAAATAGAAAAGTCTTCAACCAACCCTAAAAGCTATCGAAATGCAGAAAAAACTAGTCAACAAAGCTTCAATCCTCAAGAAAAGAATAAAGATATTCCACAGGTAAATGATGTTCCCTCTAATCCAGGGATGAACAAAAACAGAAGCACCAATCAAAAGGTAAACAAAACCAAAAGGTTCTATGATCACAAAATTTTTTTCTTTAATGGACAATGTTTCCAACTTCATATTTTTTGTTATAAGCCTATTCAATGTGTTGCATACAAAACCATCATGACTATAGAAGAAAGAAAACAAAGGAATGAGACATGAGTCAAGAAGAACCTTATAATAACTTCTCACCTCTTAAAGATGAATTTGAATGCTCATTTTTCAATAACTTTGGACATGAAGAATCTGAATGTAGGAGAAAATTATAGCCAACATCTCAAAAATAGAAAATATCAACAAATTCTAAGGTATGGAAAAGGAAGGAGTTATAGTCTGAAAGTTGTGGCATAGAATTGTTTGGAGAAGGAAAAGAAAATCAATGGTACATTTATAGCAAATTCTCAAAGCACATGTCAGGTGATAAAGATAAACTTATTTCATACAATTCTTTAGAGAAAGAAAAGAACATCACTTTTGGAAATCACTCACCTATTGTCATTAAGGGTAAAGGTTCTATTTTTCTAAAAGACAAGGTTAATGCTGGTAATTCTATGTATGTTCATCGATTAAAACATAACATGTTGAGTGTTAGCCAAATGTTTGACCAAGGAAATGAGGTGGTATTCCGATCAAAAGAATGTGTGGTTCATGAAATTGACATAGGAAATACCATAATAAAAGGAACAAGAACCCTGAGAAATCTATATATACTGAAATGTGGCCAAGAAAAATGTTATCTAGGCAAGGTAAAGGAAAATTGGTTGTTGCATAGAAGGTTGAGACATCTAATCTTCTCTCAAATAAGCAAATCAAACAGGCTCAAAATTTTTCATGATCTACCCAACATCACCCTATTAGAAAGTACCACATGTAAGCAAACCATGGTTCAATTCAATGCCAATATAGGATTGGCAAATAAGCCTCTTGAACTTATACATAATACTTTATGTGGACCAGTAAGGAAATATTCACCTCGTTGAGAATAATACTATATGATTCATTGATGACTTTTCTAGAATGTGTTGGATTGGCTTATTAAGACACAAATATGAAGCATTTGGAAAATTTAAAGTTTTCAAAGCATTAGTTAAAAATTAATTGGATCTAAAAATCAAATGTCTCAGATCTGACTGAGGAGGAGAATACATAACAGATGAATTCTTTGATTTCTATGAACAACATGGCATACAAAGGCAATTTTTTGTAGCTAGAATTCCTCAACAAAATAGTGTGCTAGAAAGAGTGAATAGAACTGTTCAAGAAATGGCTTGTGCTATGCAATATGAGGCTGGAATTTCAAACACCTTTTGGGGTGAAGCTACATATATTGCAATAGATATTCTCAAAAAGGCTCATGTTCATGTGAATAGTGATAAACTCTATATGTACTTTGGTATGGTAAGCCTCCCACTATAAAGAATTTTAGAGCTTTTGGAAGAAAATATTTCATCAAAAATAATCATGAAAAAATTGGTAAGTTTGAAGGTAGAGGAGATGAAGTAATACTTCTTGGTCACTGATCTAGAAGCAAAGGATACAAATGTTACAATAAGATACTTGGAAAAAATGTTGATAGTATGGATGTTGTGATTGATGAAGCATTCACATAGCCCAAAAAGGTAACATCAGCAAAAGAGGATGATGATTATGAATGCTTTCCCACATCAAATCACAATGATATAGAATAACAAACTAATGAAGCAACAAAAGAGGACACATCAGACAAAGAAAAGGCTCCATCCAAGTATGTTCAAAAGTATCGCCTAGAAACTCAAATTCTAGGAGAAAGGGAATTTCGAGTACAAATAAGAAGAGCCCTTGTAGGATCTCCTAGTTATCTATCTTTATTATCCACCATTGAACCAAAAAATGCAATTCACGCTAGTAAATATGAATTTTGGGTTAAGGACATGGATGAAGAACTTGATCAAATTGAAATGAATAATACTTGGGAATTGGTTTCGAGGCCTCATGATAAAAATGTTATTGGGACAAAATGGATATTCAAAAATAAGTTGAATGAAAATTGAGAAGTCATTAGGAGCAAAGCTAGACTTGTTTGTTAAGGTTATGCTCAACAAGAAGGTACAGACTTTGAAGAAACATTTGCACCAGTAGCCAAAATTGGATCCATAAGAATGGTTCTTGCACTTTCAAGTATTTGACATTTCAAAGTTTATCAAGTGGATGTAAATTTTTCTTTCCTTAATGTAGATCTAGAAGAAGTATATATTGGACAACTAGAAGGATTCATTTTGGGGAATGATGAAAACCTTGTTTGCAAACTCAAAAAGGCTTTATATGGGCTAAAGCAAGCTTTCTGTGCATAGTATTATTATCTTGACAAATATCTTCAACAACAAGATTTCACAAAAGGATCTGCACACAACAACTTGTAAACAAAATTGAGAATCATAAACTACTAATTATTGTTGTTTATGTTGATGATCTCATCTTTGGTAGTAATGAAAAATCTATGAGTCAAATCTTTGCTTCTATCATGCAGAAAGAGTTTGAAATGTTTATACTTGTGGAACTAAACTATTTTCTTGGTCTACAAGTGCAACAAGAAAAAGATGGCATCTTTCTCTCACAAACAAAATATCTCAAGCAGATTCTGAAGAAGTATGGGATGGAATATTACAAACTCATATGTACTCCCATGATGACAGGATGTAGCCTCAGTTTTAATGATGATTCTCCTGTAGTAAACCAACTACAATACATGTCTATGACTGGAAGTCTGCTTTAGCTAACACGTACCAGACTAGATATCATACATGTAGTTGGGATGGTTGGATGTTTCCAATCGAATCCAAAGGAATCACATCTTCGAGTAGTAAAGAGAATATTCAGATATCTCCAAGGAACCCAAGACTTTGTTCTATGGTATCCTAAAGATGCATATTTTACCCTTCATGCATACAAATATGTGTATTGGGATGGAAATGTTGATGAATGAGAAAGAACTAGTGGAGGTGCATTTTACATGGGGTCCCGATTGGTATCTTGGCTCAGTAAGAAACAAAGTTCCTCTGCCTTATCTACAACAGAAGAAGGATATGTGGTTCTTGCATCTTGTTGCACACAACTTATCTTGATGATGCAAACATTACAAGATATACAAATCAAATATTCTCCACCCATATTCATCCTATGTGATAATACAAGTGTTATTAGTATTTCGAAAAATCTTGTTATGCACTCCAAGACCAAGCATATTCCAATTAAGTATCACTTTCTATGAGAACAAGTCCTTGAGAGAAAGGTTAAATGGGAGTATGTTCCTTCCAAATAACAAGTTGCTCGTATATTTACTAAACCTCTTCCTAGAGAAGCATTTGAATATCTCAGATAGAAACTCGGAATTGTCTCTACCTCATTTTGTTCTTAATATAGTCTTCTCAGTCTACACGTGAAAATTCAAAAAGTTAAGTTTCTGTGCGCGGGTTTCATGAAGTATAGTCACGTAAATATGTAAGTTTCTTTGCAAATAGACACGTATTTTTTTCTCTAATAGGAAAATAGTTGGATAGACACAAGATATCAACCTCTGACATGCTACTGACAGCTATAATTTGATTTTTCTTGGTTTGGTGTTGATAAGTACAGTCTGTTGATATGGTATTGAGTTATGTTTTTCTCATTGATATTTATTTGATTGATGAAGATTCTTTGATGAATGAGTTCTTGACAATGAATAGGTAGCACAAGTTCAAGTGGAGCATTAGCCTTGCAGAATATAATGCATTTTTCGCATTATGGTTGCTGGATTATGTTACTATTAAGATATCTTGGTCTCAGTTATTAATGTCATATCCTTCATTTGGTGTAAAGGTCATGTGGAGACCTATGACGTAATAATTTTCATATTCAGTCATGTATGGACTTTTGAGCTCATGTCAAATATGTAATCCCACTTGGTTGGGTGGTAGTGTGAAAAATATAATTCCACTTGGTTGGGTGGTTGAATTAAGTATGTGTCCCCACTTGGTTGGGTGATTGATGTAAGTATGAGTTGTTGGTGATAGGAAGGTCATACTTAGTTAAGTTATAGAGTCATGTTCTTCATTTGAAAATATTTCTGAAGATTCTACATGTGCTTAGGGGGAGCATGGACAGTATAGTGGAAATTAGATCTAAAGGTGGAGTTTTGGTCCTCCCTTTGCCCTTGATGTCAAAGGGGGAGAGTACCTTGATGTTTGAATACTAGTTATTTGATGTATGTAACAAGCTTCTATAGGTTGAGGTGATCAACACCAACATGGTTGCCATCAAGTCCAAAGGGGGAGATTGTTGGCATTATGACGCATGTGTTGTCCTTGATGGCAACTCACTTGTAACAGAGCAAGTATATGGTAACTAAATGAATCCACAAGTCAGTCCAAAGGTGATAGAGTGATGGAACAGAATACCAGAATGATGGGACACATGTTTACATATCAGAATCAAATGTTTGATAAAGATGAATATTTGAAGATCTATAGGCGGGTTCGTCAAGGCCAAGTCTCTTATACACATAGGTACAAACAAGCAAAGTCATGTACATACTACTACATTAACTAAAGAATACAAAGGTTCCTTACAATTGTATTAGCCCATAATATTGAGTGTAGTAACATTTAAAGTATTTTGTTCAAGATTACCACTAGCACTAGTGTAGTTTTGACTCATGGTATTGGCTAAGGCTATAACTATATAAGGAGGTGAAGATCAAAGTGTTAAGTGTGCATGTGAAAGGGTTTTTGATGAATACTTCAACTTGAAGTATATTTGCACTGTCAGGGCCATAGTTGACACATAGATTTGAAATAATTATTCACCAATGAATACAATGATGGATCAGGATTATGAGACTTGAAATGACTTTCCATTATATGATCTTTTCATGGATTGAATAGATCTAAGTATTGATAGATGTTTTTAATATTTGAATATTATGATCTAGGTCTTTCTAAAGTTCTAAAGAGTTGCGCAATTTTAGGTCAAAATTTGAAGATATGTACACAAGTTGGTCTCAGTTAAGTTGCGTATACACGCAGGTTCATTTCTTCAAAGTTGCATACATAAAAGAAGGGTTTATGTTCATAAATGACTGATCAAACTGACCAGTGCTACTGTATCTCTGCTCTTTGTCAATGATGTCCTCATGTTGATTTGGGTTGAGTGATAATTTATGAATTAGAACTGTTTGAATGATCAAGTTGAATATGGTTACATGTTGATTGGCTAAAAATATTATCGATGTTGCTAACTGTATGAGGGTTTTGTAAGCTATTAGAATATTTCAGAATAGCTCCAGTCAACTCTATTTATGGCTCAAAATTACAAGTTTTTAGTATATTGAGATATATATGTAGGTTTCTCTACAGAAAAGCATGTATACACATGGGTTTCCTTAAGTGAAGTAGAATATACATGTTGGCATATGAATGATTAGGGTTGCAGTTGATTATGTGTGTTGATGCAATATTCTGAGTTTAGTTTTGTGTTCTAGTTACAATGATCTGATTGTTCCATTGGAATTAAGTCAGTGTTTGCTTCACTTGATCTACAAGTTGTGATGCATTAAAGTAGGTGGATCGAGTGTGAAAATTTATGAAACTTGATCCACAGATGTTGTTGAGGGTTGGAGCCTTCAGTGAGGAAGTCAAAGCTTCCTACCAGTAGTAGTTGGTGATCATATCAAGGGGTTGGAGCTCCATTGTAGTAGGAACTGGAGAATGAGTTAAGGTTGTAGCATTCAATAGGTGGGTGCCTACGTACTAGCATTAGTCTGCACTAGTACAAGAATGTAAGAAGCTTTTGATAATAAGAAGTTTAAATATTGGCATGAAAACAATGGTGGTTTTCTCCCACATTGGGTTTCCACCTTAAATCCTAGATTTCATGTGTGTTCCTTATGTGTGATAATCTATTCTTTCCTTACTGCACGTGCTTACTACTTATCAAATGTTTGATAAATCTCTTACATTCTGGTTTAAGTTCAACAGATAGAGAATCAGTTGTTTTACAAGTTTACTAAGCATACTATAGTTTCTTTTACAACAGTCATGTACATACATAAGTTGAGTTCAATAAAGTTGCGTATGTATTTTAGAAAAGAAAATTATTATTACGAAGTTTTAAAATACTAATTCACCCTCCCTCTCAATATTTTTCCCAACATAATGTTCTCCTCCCATATGAAAATAGCATTGTCCGTAACATTGTATCAATTAATCCAATATTCAAACATTTCAACTCTCAAATAACATTAACACTCCCCACAATCATATATTAACACTCTCATTGAATGAATGCCACTCCAAATGGTTGCTCTAGATTCAACACTACTCCAAATTGAACACAAGCAATCAACATGACACCATTTGTTGTTGTTGGATTATGTTTTAACAATTGTTGCAAATGCTATCTATTATGCCTCTCAAGACACCAACAAAGGTTCTATTTGCAATTTTCACATAGGGCATTGTATAAGAGCAGGAGAAAACATCTACATTGGTTTAAAGCCACAACCACATCCTGACACATATTCATGGAACAAAATGCAGTAACATGCATACAAAATGTGATGATATAACAATTTGATGTTGAATGTCATGAAGAAAAGTCACAAAAATTCAAAATCTGGCGATGCTCATGGAAATGACATCCAACTTACCATCCTCTAGAGCAGCAAAATTCCGTAATGCTATCTCACAGGGTGAAATTTGGTCGTGCATACTATTTGTGGAGGTGGGTTAGCAATGCATTTATATAGCCAACAAATGATCAAATGCATCCACAATATTTGGCACTACTGAAATCAAATCTGGATGCAAATGCATAGGGGGGAAATTTTGAAAATAATTAATTCATGTCAACTCACTATTGGGACAGGGTCCCCTAAGTCAATTTTGGGGAAAAATCCCATGTTTTGGGGTTGAAAGCCCAAGTTTTTGTATATAAAGAGTAAATTCTCCATAAGATGTGGTTACAAAGCATGTAGATGTAAAGTGTCATAAATGGTTTTTACTCTTCTTTTATGTAAGATGTGTTGGCTTTAGAAGATCTACCCACGGTCTGTGGACCATGGGATTGTATAGAAAGGATTAGGGGCGTGTAAGGAAGTGTTTTTGGTAGAAAAAGATATGAATATAATTGGTCAATAGAAGTGACAAGCAAAGAGTCTTAGGGTATAAGAGAGGCTCTACAATTATGTGCACAGAGGCCTAGATTAGAGTTCACAGCTGAGTGCTCAGGGTAGTTTGAGTTTATAAGAAGATCTTAAGCATTAATAAAGAGATTGTTTCAGAAATATCTGTGTTTTGTCCTTTTACTTTTGTTATGAATGAATGTGATTATGTTATGATGAATAATGGGTTATGATTTAATGTTATATTGATGTGTGAATCTGTATGTTTTACATTGTTATGTGAATGCAAGACATAATACTTGTTTACATGAAGAATATATTAATGCATGTTAAAATTATCAAATACTTAATCTAATCTAGTTAAATACAAAAGTAGAAGCAATCTCAGAAGCATGTAAGTAGTTGATTCACCTACTTAAGGTCCGCGAAAGATAGTTGTAGACCTTCACGAATGTCTAAGGGTGATTAAGAGAAGTATATTGATAAGCCCTAAAAGGCTTATTGATCTACATGAAGATAGAGATAAGGCATTAATGACATTACACTAACATATGGGTGCAGAAACTTGCTTCCAACATCCCCCTATACTACTTTGGGTGACACTTTAGTCCACACTCCACGGATTGATACAGAAAGGGCCAGTAGTGTATGGATTTGTTTGGCTAACCTAATGTTGAACCTGGATCAAGACCTCCTAAGCCAACAAATGGTTCTATTTCCAGGACTAGGATCTACATAAAAGAGATGTGTGATGTTGCATCACTGGAATCCAACTAAGAAGGAAATTGAAGATTGGTTGGATAGGAAGATCCACAAATTCATGGCGCAAGGAAATAGAAATCTAGGATTGACGAAAGAATAATGGTTAGGTAGATATCTATACAAAGAGATACACAAAATATTCTTATGTTCCTTCCCGGTCGAATTATACGAGTGGATTGCTAAATTGACAGACAACCAAGGAAGTTGGAGGCTTGATGGTTAGATAATGTGGACCCCAGAGTTAGTGGGGATATTGGAAGCCTCTAAAGATAAGATCGTACATGTTGTCGATCACTAGCTTGATCATATCATAGGAGGATTTGTGATAGAGTTTGCAATCGATACCTCGGTTAGCTACAACAAAGTAGAGAAACACTTGTTCAAGGGACCACGAGGTAAGTATTTAAGGTCTTTAGATAATTGGACTAAGATGCTCTTGTGTGAAAAGTAGCTTATGCAATTAACTTGATGTTTGGAACTACACAAAGTGGAAAGTTGTTCAGGGATAGAAGGGAAACAAGACTTGAATATAGCCCACTGATCGAGCCTCCTCTGAGTGACAACAAAGAAGCATCATAGGATTCTCTGCAGAGTATTATCTAGTTAATGAGGTGAGGGTTCCCACGAATACCAAACCCACCCAAACCACCTCCATATTCACCTCTACCACATACACCTTCACCCACACTACCACCACCTCCACCACCATTCAATATGTTGAATTCAGTAAAATTTCCCATTTCCAAGGGCTTGGAGAATGAGGACTTAGACCAGTTTTAGTTTGTTATAAAGGCTGTGTGCAAAGCCCAGGGAATTACATATGATCAGAAGAAGAAAGCAACATTGGTTACTGCTGTACAAGAATGCATGCTAACATGCTACATTAAGTACTACACAGATAACCCTATGGCTATGTCGGTAGACATTCGAACTGTGTTGAGTAAGGAATTTAGTAGGCCCAAATCTAAAGCGAATCGATTGTTGGATTCAAGGAGATCATGATGAAGCCTGGTGAGACACCCTGGGAGCTAGATTAGAGATTGAATTGTAATATCCATGAAGCTAAAGTGAATCTTATGAATGAGAAGCACCGCAAATGGTTTGTGGCTTCGTTCTTGCCTCATTTGAGGGTTTCTTTATCACAAAAAAATGATTGGGACCCAGGTGGAGGCCCTAGAAATTGCGATGAGATTGCATGAGACACCAATTCAAGATGTTTCTTTCGGAGCTTAGCATATTCATGCAAAGTTGCATAACCTTTACCTAGAATTCCAAAGTTTGAAGAAGGATAGAGCGGCTCAGCCAGAGGTGCATAAAGAGGTTTGGTGTTTGAAATGTAAGAGTCAAGGGCATGATAAAGATCACCGCCTTGTCTTTGCCAATTATGTTGCAGGAGGAGGGCTAATGCCTCTGAGGCCAGAAGCTCAAGGAGGGCCAAGTGCAAGGCCCACGCTATGGTGTGCCATTTGTCAAGTAGCCAGAAAACATGTGACAGATAATTTCCACTTGTTGTAGAAATTTGTATAGACACCGCAACATCTCTTCTGCAACTTCTACAAATCGGTAGGTCATGCGGAGCATAATTTCCATAGTTATGAGTTATTGATGGAGATAACACCCACATATCAAATGAAGATCGAGACTAGGCCTCTGGATCAACACATTGGGGGAGCATGAGGAGGATATCAGGGGCGCGAACAAGGCTGAGGCAGAGGAAGGCCTGCGAGAGGTCAGGGGCAAGTTATTTGCTACAATTGTAGAGGTCTAGGACACTACGCGCTAGAATGTATGAACTTGACGTGCCTATCGTGCCGATAGTTATCTCAGTTTGACCACGCAGTAGAAGAATTCCCTGTATTAATAGCTAAGATGCATGAAAAGGGGACACAGGCTTAGCAGCCTACACAGAATCTGCAAATGATGAGGGTCGAACCCCGTGAAGAGAATCCCAATGTGAATATTGTGCTGCGAAGTGGAATGACGACTAGTGAAGATAAGGGAAAGCAGCTTGAAGAAGCTGAATGTATCTGCAAAGCTCCAAAAAAGGAGGTTGTCTTTGATTTGGAGTGTATGAAGGAAACCATTCTAGAAGTAAAGAAAAGCTGTGTTGAAGCTTCAACCTCAAGAAGTCAGTATAAGCAGTATAAAGAAATGGACCCATCCATGTTTACTACCTTTTTGGAGACCTGTACGAAGCTACTACGTGATAGGAAGGTCGTAAAGGGATTAGAGAAGTTGATCAATAAATGTGTTGGTAATGTTCCTCAGGGACCGTTTTGGGTCAGGAAAATTGGTAAGCATAAGGCAAGAACAAGGCGTGAGATGAGGCTCACCACACAAATAAGAGAGTATGAAATGGATTAAGTTATTCTAGATCTTGGGTCAGATGCGAATGTTTTTCTGAAACAGATATGGGAGAGAATGGGGAAACCTGCATTACAATGGTCTCCTATTCCATTGATGAGCGCGAATTATCAAAAGACAATACCCCATGGGAAGATTGCAGGGAGTGACAGTCGATATTGAAGGCACGAGTGCATTGGACGATTTTGAAGTAATAGATATTTTCGACGATAGAAATCCCTACCCCGCACTTGTTGTGATCAACTAGGCTATCAACATGAATGAGATAATCAATTTGAAGAAGTGGACAATGTCATTTGAAAGAAAATTGTTCCGTGTAGTAGTATCTTTAGACCCTACAAAAGGACCACGCTATACTAAACAAGTCTGCAATTATGAAAGTGAAGATGATTTGGACCAGATTTATAAGATAACGATGCAAGATAAAGATTGGGTGAATCCAATAGAAGATGGATGTATTGCATGGGACTGTGAAATCTCCTACAAATCAGATTCAGATGAAAAATTGCAACATTGGCAGAATCAATTTCATGATGTGTCTACACTATGATGTAACATGATGACCAAATCATTACATTGTGTATCATTGGAGGTAAGAAGTCAATGTTATTATGATGCTTTAACTGACGTTGACAAATTTTTGGATGCATTTGATAGGGAAGTGCCAAAGAAGCATTGCTTCCAAGCCTTGGATTTAGTGCTACATGCTATGCCTACAAGATGGTGGGGTAAGCATAAAGACAATTTCAATCGATGGTGTGACTACAGAAGACTGATTAGGGTCTAGTTTGATCGCTTAAAGGTTTTATTGAAAGATAAATACGATGGAGGGAGTGATCCATGCAACCACTTGGAAAAATGGACTGATGGTTATGGAGTCGAACCGCAACCAGAGTGGGTGCATTTGTTTCGTCACACTTTAGACGTGATACCAATGAATTGGTACTTAGAAATAGAGCTTCACCATGGCATGGGCAAATGGGATATTTTGAGACAGGGATCCTTGATGAAATCTAGCTTTGAAGATTGATTTGAGTGTATTGATGAAGCACTGTAGGAGGTCAAAAAAGCGATCTCTAGAATCCCACCGGATCCCTTGGATTTGATTCAACTAGATTGGACCACCCAGCTATGCCATGCGTTGGAGTGCTACAATGTGACTACTGAAGAAGAAGAGGAGGATCTAAGGAACATTAATATCCCAGAGACAAAAGGTCACCTCAAAGTTGAGGGGCTATAGATAGAGAATCCCGATATCACCTTGTCACTAAAAATGAGACAAGTGAACATTGGGATAGAAGCGGAGCCGAAGTTTGTGAATATAGGGGATTAGTGGGATGATGCTATGGTGGATAAGGTCGGTGATTTGCTCCGTCAGTAGAAGGATTTGTTCCCTACAAAGCTTTCAGACTTGAAAGGGATAATAGGTGATTTAGGGGTGATGAGGATAACATTGAAACTAGACATGAAGCCTGTGAGACATAGGCCATATCGCCTTAGTCCTAAGTACAAAGAAAGGGTCCACTTAGAATTGGACAAAATGTTGGCAACGAAAATCATTGAACTAGTGGAAGAGTCTGATTGGGTCAATCTGATGGTCGTTTAAGAAAAGAAGCAGAAGGATGAAATAAGGATATGTGTAGATCTGAGGAAGTTTAATGACGCTTGTGTACATGATCCTTTCCCAACTCCATTCATCGATGAATTGTTGGATAATATAGGAGGAAAGGAAGCATATTCATTCACTGATGGGTTCTTAGGGTACCATCAGATCAAGATCACGCCAGAAGATAGGAGTAAGACTACCTTCGTGATCGAGTGGGGATTCTTTCAATATATTGTAATGCCTTTTGCACTGAAGAATGTGCCGACAATATTTTTGCGCATAGTCATCACGACGTTCAAGGACTTCATTCACAAATTTTTTGAGGTATACTTTGATGATTTGGTGGTGTTTGGACTGGTCAAACACCATGTAGCTAGTCTGCGCTTGATGCTGGATACATGACGGAGGTATTAGATCACACTAAACTTGAAGAAGTGTCTATTTTGTGTCCCTTTCAGAATCTTGCTGGGTCATGTAGTGTGGAGACACGGATTAATGGTGGATCCAGCTAAGATCATGAATATAATTAAATTGGAGGCACCTATAAGTGTTAAATAGTTGCGTGCAACACTGGGTCATACTGGTTATTACTGAAAGTTCATTAGGAGTTGTGCCTAGATTACTGCGCTGATGGAGAAATTATTGAAAAAGGATGCTACATTCTATTGGAATGAGGAATGTTAACGGAGCGTGGATGTGTTAAAAGAAAATATGGTGACCGCATCAATCCTAGTCTTCTCGGATTGGAAGAAGGAATTTCAAGTGCATGTGGATGTGTCATGTATTACACTGGGAGAAGTACTGACACAGGCCGATGAGGGAGAGTTGGATCACCCTATCATGTTTGCAAGTAGGAAGTTATCTAAGGCTAAGAAGAATTATTTAACGATAGAGTACGAAGGTTTGGCTATGGTGTATGCGCTCCAGAAGTTCAGACACTACTTGCTAGGCGAACACTTAATATGTATACAGACCATTCTGCATTAAAGTACCTAGTCAACAAGCCAATGTTGGGGGGGAAATATGCAGATGGATGTTGTTGTTGTAGGAATATGATTTCGAATTCATTATGAAGGAGGGAAATTGAATATAGGACTAGACCATCTGTTTCACATTGAAAGAGGGGAGGAGCCTACCAATTTAGAGGAGGGGTTGCTTGACACGCAACTCTTTGCAGTGCACATAGAAGACAATCATTTCATAGACATCATACGCTTTCTGACTACAGGAATGACTCTAGTAGGTTACATCAGCCAACAAAAGAAGGAATTGGTGGTGCACGCAGTAAATTTTTCTCTTATTGCAGGTCACTTGCATAAGATGGGAGCAGATGAGATATTGCAATGTTATTTTCTTGAGTTTGAACGAATCAAGATCCTAAACGAAGCTCATCAGTGGGCTGTGGGAGGCCATTATGCAAGAAAAGCAACAACATAGAAGATTTTACGAGCTTGGTTGTGGTGGCCAACACAGCATAAGGATTCCAAAGCTTATTATAAGGCATGTGATGCATGTATGAGGATAGGCAAGTCATCAAGGAAAGATGGGATGCCTCTAAATCTGCAAGTGTCATTGCAGCCATTTGAAAAATGGGCAATTGATTTTGTAGGACCAATTTAGCCTCCAAGAAAGAAGACAAGTGCATGGTATATCATCACCGTGATTGAGTATTTGACCAGATGGATGGATGCACAACCTGTAAAGGAATGTAGAGGGGCAACATCAATGAAGTTCATATTCGAATATGTGCTAACTAGGTTCAGTTGCCTGAAGTTGTTGATGAGTGATCGTGGTATGCACCTCCTTAATGAAACAATTAGCGCACTGACAGAAGAATTCCAAGTTTATCATCAAAAGAGCATGCAGTATCACCCTTAGGCTAATGGGATAGTGGAAGTGTTTAATAAGATATTGGAGAATGCACTAACAAAGTTTTGCCATGTGCAGATGTTATAGACATTTTTGGGCACTTCAACCCCAATCTAAAATGTCCGTAAACTGAGGTCTCTTAAGTCCCTAAAAGGGTTGCTTCACTGCCTAAAGGAACAAGGTCAACTAATTACATCATCTCCCAGAAGTTCTCCACTGAAAACTGCTCATAAATGGGCAAAACTGGACCATACTGAAAGCTCCATGCAAAGGGTGTGATGCATATCACCTTCCCAATGTACAGGATGCAATGCATACGGTTTTTCTCCTCTGTAGGGTGCGATGGTCAGGAATCGACAAATGGCAGGTACCAAAATGCGAGGTGGAAGATCATGGAATCTTCCAGAAGCTTCCCCCCTGACACTTGCCACTCCATTTTCGACCATAGATGAGTAAGAGATCTTCATTCTCCAAGTGGAAGCAGGAACTATCAAAGAGAAGACACTAATCAAGATCCCAAAAGATGACTCACCTCTCTGTAATCATCTATATATGGATCCCTCTTCACAGAGATCGAGAGGCTGGAATTTTGTAACTTATAGAGAAGTGCTGTTGGTATTTTGGTGTACATTCACAATGTTGGGTGATTTTGCTTTTCTTGAGGTGAAGAAGGGCTTCTTAGCTGGAGGATGATGCTGGGTCAGAGCTGCTCATGGTTCTAATCCTCTTGCTACTTTTTATCTGAATAAAGCTATTCTTGTTTCCTTCCATATTCTTGTGTACTTGTTTATATATGC
>APFE031016787.1:43359-62368 GCA_000404065.3 Pinus taeda | reverse complement strand
GCGAGGTGGAAGATCATGGAATCTTCCAGAAGCTTCCCCTCTGACACTTGCCACTCCATTTTCGACCAGGGATGAGTATGAGATCTTCATTCTCCAAGTGGAAGAAAGAACTATCAGAGAGAAGACACTAATCAAGATCCCAAAAGATGACTCGCATCTCTGTAATCATCTATATATGGATCCCTCTTCACAGAGATCTAGAGGCTAGAATTTTGTAACTTATAGAGAAGTGCTGCTGGTATTTTGGTGTACATTCATAGTGTTGGGTGATTTTGGTTTGCTTGAGGTGAAAGAAGGGCTTCTTAGCTGGAGGATGATGCTGGGTCAGAGCTGCTCATGGTTGTAATCCTCTTGCTACATTTTAGCTTAATAAAGCTATTATTGTTTCCTTCCATATTCTGGTGTACTTGTTTATATATGCTTGTATATGGTTAATGTACATCTGATCCTACATTATTCATGAATTTAGATCCTTGTTTCTTGCATAGTAGTATGTTGCTGTGATTCTACAGGTCCTTTTGAAGTTGAGCAGACAAAGAGCGAGAGGCAAAACTCTATCAAGAACGAGAGGGAATCGAGCGCAAGACTCAGGTTGGCCCTCTTGGTTCTCCTCTCATCTATTTTCATAAAAGGAATCAACAGTAGACTTTGATTGTTTGTTTCTAAGATAGCCACCCATCTTAGTGGGAATAGAAGCATCCATCCCGTATAACAGCAAAGGATTGATTGGGATGTGTGCGTACTAGTGGTGTTATGGGCTTATAGAACTACTTGTCAGAATCTAACTGGATAGGCACCTTTTTTACTAGTCTATGGAATAGAAAATGTGATGTCAATGGAGTACATTGTGCCTAGCCTATGGATAGTGGTGTTCATAGGAATGGCGGACTACGAAGCCTTAGAAGAAAGGCTCGTACAACTGATAGAGTTGGAGGAAGATAGATTCTTGGTTGGATTCCATCAACAAGTTCCAAAGGAGTGCAAAAAGGAATGGCACAATCAACAAATCAAATTGTGCATCTTCAAGGTAAACAGTTTAGTTTTATTATATGACAGCAAGTTTGATAAATTTCCAGGAAAATTTCAAATGCATTAGTTGGGGCCATAGGTGATCAAGGAGATTACCAATGGTGGAGCAGTTTAGCTTGTGAAATTGAATAGTGATCCATTTCCCAAGAAAGTAAATGGCAACCAATTGAAGCCATACACTAGGGATATGGCCAGATGACTAAATGATGGTAGCGCAATCTTAGCACTCTAGGTAGTTGCAAGGAGGCACAGGACTATAAACTACACTGCTCGAGTTGTATAGCTACGAGATGAGGGTCCTACATGGGATAGATGGATGTCACAATGTCAGCAGATGCATGAAGGGAGCTATGCTACTGGATAAGAGACTGTGTAGCGTAGCCAAAAAGTGATTGGTAATGTCACTTTTCATGATTTGAAAGCGAGAAAACATCTAAGAGGAGTAGGGGTGCAACATTTAAAGCTAAATTTAAGAACGATATCTTTGAAAATCTACCGCCACTCTAGCATTTATGAGAGGATTTTGTGGGGAATGGTCGAATTTTCATTTGAATTTGCCTATAAATTATAGATGGATGACCAGCGAGAAACACTTTTCATTCTGAGACTTTATGTGTTGTGTTGTATGGTGTGCATGAACCGTGAGTTCTTCGAGGACTTGGTGGCTATTTCTATGTTTGATAGGTTACCTGAGGAAACCAAGCAGCTCATTAACAACTTCATGTATGCAACTGTGGAAAATACAAGCACTGGAGGGTCTATTTCCTCTAAGGAAGATTCCCCTAAAGCTGTAAGTATGAAGGTTCCCATAGCAGTGCCGAAATCACCGAGGTTGCCTAGGAGAAAGCCTACGTTGACAAGAGAGGTCCCCAAGCCAAAGGAGGATAAGAAGAAGAAGACATTGCCAGTGCATGAGTCACCAAGGAAACATCAGAGAAAATAAAAGTCCACCGCATAGGAGAAAAGCAAAGTAGTAGACCTAGAGGTCGAAGAGGGTGCAAAGGACATTGATTTTTGCGGTAGACCCAATTTCACAACTGCCAGAGTACATCCCTCCATGACAAGGCAAGGTGAAGGTCCCAAAGGACCTAGATGAGCAAAAGTTTCTCCTTAACACACCCATGTTGCTAGAAAACATAACATTTGAAGGTCTGCACTTGCCATACGTCCAACATCTGAAACTTGAAGATTGGGACATGGGGGACACTGAGTGGTTCCCACACCTGGCTACTAAAAATTTCATGAAGTGAGTATTGTACAAGGAGTCTGGTGTCACCGCACTAGAGCTGGTGGAATCGATTCGCGGGGTAAATAAAAAAGGATTGTTGAACCTGGTATGGGTGCTCCATTACCACTGCACTCCAATAAATTTGATTGTTATCAAACAGTTGTTGTGCCTGGTGCACAATGGGTGCATGTGGTTGGAAGAGCCAATACCAATCACAGATATGTTGATCCATCAGATCACCTTTATACCACATTCAAGACTGAATCCGGCCAAGGAATTTGGTAGAAACATGGGCGAGCACGACCTCGCTGAGAGGATGAAGGACAAGTTCAAACTTGTTAAGAAAGTTTGCGAGTATTCCATCTCTAGAATTACCGACCCCGCAGTGCAGGTGGCCACCCAAATTTTGGCTAGAAAGATAATGCGAAAGTCCTACACGAATGAGGTGTTGGCACCAATGATTTCGTTAGCGGCAAAGTGCATGGATGCCATACAGTTCAACTGGGTGGACTATCTGTGCAGTGATTTCCTTGTGAACTATAGGGAGGCACAGGGCTAGAGCAAAACATTTCATTGTTCATGGCATTCACTATCAACTATGCTAGTCGCATGGAAGTTGCTAGAGGACAACCAATTTCTTCCTATTGGAATAGATTTTCCCAAAAGTAGAAAAATTCTTATCATTTTGGGCTACCAAGGATGTTGAGCAGGATCAGGAGAGAAAAGTGTTTTGGGTATTGATGGAAATGAGCATTAATATGGCCACCAACCAGAATCCATAGTTCTCACCGACTTTCTTTGACTAGTTGTTTGCCTACGTGGAGTTCAAAGAGGACTTCAATTGTATTTCCATTTAGGCACAAAAGGATCTAGAACATAAGTGATATGATTTACCATATCTGGTGACGGATGATGCCATTACAACAGTCCACAAGCAGTGGCCAGCAGACTAACACACAATATCAGATTTGTCCACCGGGACTAGTAAGTCCACAAAAAACCAAAAGAAAGAAGCAGCTCAATTGAAAGTTCAGTAGTTGGCTGAAGAGAAAGAAGGAGACTAAGGAGAAGGCTTGCATAGAAGCAGAGTGTGCCACAAAGGAGCAAGTGGAGCAGGAAGAGCATGGATCTGACAGGAGGCAGAAGTCTCCTTCACCCCAAACATAGGATGACGAATAGTTAGAACAGGGAGGAAGTGATCTAGAGAGCACCCCTTTTCGCGTAAGGTGACGTAGAGAAAAATAAAAAGATGGGAAGTGAAATAAGACCAAGGCCTCTAAATCATCACTCAATCCAATCACCTTAATGGAGGGTGATTTGGATGATATTAGAGACAAGGTAAGAGATACGACCACGAAACTGGTATATTAGTTCAAGCAATAATAGAAGGAAGCACTCAGTGCCATACAGAAGGGTTCCCAGGAGATGTAGATCCAAACAACCAAACTACAGGCAAGTGCAGGATAGAGCATCGCAACATCAACTAGTTTGGCACAGGGGACTACTCAAGCTATAGTGTTAGTCCTGTTAGGTTCCTATACCAATATGAGTCATAATTTTTGAATGGCTGAGATTAAACCTATAATATGTACATGCCTTTGCTTTTTGCAAATGTTTTCCATATTCAAAAAAATTAAAAAATGTAAAGAGGATATGTCCTAAAAAGTATAATCAAAGAATAAAAAAATAAAAAGGTCAAAGAAGATGAAAAATATGAATCTTAAGAAAAGAAAAAGACCATGAAAGTGTCCAAGTCAAAATGCCATTACTATTTACTTTTTGCGCATAATAAATGATCGTGTGCAGTTTGTAACCTTTGCCACAATCCATGATAGTCAAAATTTTTAAACTTGGTTATTTCACATTTCAATTTCATGTCTACAGATAGAGAATAAAAATTTGACCAAACTGTTTAATCTTGGCAGATAAGTAGATAGGTAGAGTAAATAAAAGGAGCTCAATTATTTAATCTGAGCCTTTGGATGTAATAAGGTTAGAATTAGTTAGTTTACTATTGTAAGGAGAAAGAAAAATGTCTGATAAGGGTTTGCTAGCTCAAATGCACCCTCATAAAGAGAATTAAAAATGGTAGGATGAGTAGATGGGTAAGTACTAGAAAGCATGAAAAATTATGTTGATTGATTAGACAAAAACATGTGCATAATCTTTTTCATCATAAAAGTTCCAAATGTGACAGGGCACTCAACCATGCAGATGGATATCAAAGTCAATTAATTAATTTCCCTCATTCATTTCACCTTTTAATTAACTAATTTCCCACAATAAAGTTCAAAGTACTTAAAAACCCTAAGTCAAAGAGGCTCAAAGCATTTCTCTAGCTTTTCGAGGGACCGGACCCTCATCTCAATGACTTAGAGGAAATAAGCACCAAATCCCCTCATAAACATTCATTCCCCACTTCAGTTCCTTCATTTTCCCTAATGATACTCTTTTCCTAAGGTCAAAATTCTTTTACCTAGGAGAGGTCTTTATTCCCCTACTTAATTGATTTTCATATCAAAAAACCCACAAAAACACTATATCCTAAGTTTTATGGAAAAGCATTAAAAACATGAAATATCAAATACTTAGGGTGTTGTGCTCCTTTCTGCTCATTTTACGAATTACTGATTTATTTATTAAATCCCGAAGAAAAACCCCTTTTCCCCGTCTATATTTAGCTCCCAAAATATTAATTAACCCCACCTTAACATACTTATATAAATTATAATATTACCCAAAACACAAAAAATCCCTTAACTAATTGACCTATGATTAAGTTAGTTGAAAAACCTAATTAAATCCCACTGCTAATCACCCCAATACCTTAACCGCACCTTAAACCCTCACTAAAGCAAAAACCATCGTGTTGAGTTACCCATTAGGCCCCCACACTACCCTCCGTGCAACTCCACCGCCTGATCACCACACGATCGCTCCCCTTCATATTGAACGGTTCTCATCCATTTCGAAAGGGCTCGATTTCCGAAGGTTACCCGCCCAAAAAGGGTTGTTTTTTGCTAGGATTCCAAGGCTATGTGTCATTGGATGAGTGGAATCAGGTGTCCTCCCCTCAAAACCACCAAGCACCCAAAAGTTGTGTGAAGCAAACCACTTATCACCCACCCGATACGCACCAAAATAACCACTATTCACCCAGCTATGCGACAAATGACCAATGTTCACCCATACCTACCAATTTTGACTTTCCCGCATAAAGCCAAAAAGCCCCAAATCATTCATTTTTATTGTTTTTTTCTTGAAAACATCCATGCACGCACCTGCCGACATTGCATCTATCAACCCACATACAATTGCACCGTGAAGATGCCACAAAGCTCCCAGATTTCCTTCCAGCCTACTCGAAACCTTTTCAACCATTCACAATTGCCAGCCAACCTATTCAGAGCTAGTTCTCCCTAATTCTAGTGATTTAAGCCATAATTAACTGGAAAACTTCTCAAATTTCAAGAACCAGTTACTGGGTTTGTTAGTTAAGGTAAGAGTTAATTAAAGAAACTCAAGTAACTTGCCCTTACACTGTACTCAACCACCTTTGCCCTTAAAAACTGAAAATCACCTCCCCCATTCTCAAATCCACAAGAACTGAGAATGGCTGCCCCAATTGCCATGTATGTGAGACCTATTTCCACTCCTCATCTGGACCTAAACCACCTCCTCCTAGCTGATAAACATTTCCAAATCAAGGACACCTCTGTCCATGAATCCCTCTTAAATTATACTACCGATACAAAGACCAATACCTAAACCATGCTAATAAAATTGGTCTTTGGGAGTCTAATTTACCCAAGTACCAATTCCCTGAAGTTCATATTTTCCCAGAAATTGTCCATTACTAACAAAGAGCAGTGACGTCCCCTAACCAGACTGTACTTTTCACCATCACTGCAGAATCAATTAATGAAATGTTGCAACTACAATGAGGGCAAAACCTAACCCCTATTTCAATTAGAGACCTATTGGACCGATTCCCCCAACTTATGATTGCAAAACTTGCTGAGATGTTCCAAACCTTCATTGTAGAAGAAAAGCATATTCCAAAAGATCCTCCTCCATATGTGTACACCATATTTTCAGAATTTGGCCAGGATATCGTAGAAATGACATCTAGTGTCCTAGGTTACACCACGAGTGAGTATATAGATGAAATCATCCTAGCTTTCATGTCCATCTTCACTCTAGGACAACCTCCTGTTGTCATTTATGATTATGCCAAGGTTATAGCCAATAGGATGCATGACCAGTTTCTTAGGATGAGTAATGAGAGAGTTTTCAAGTATTCCTCTATTTTGTATCACCTTTTTCTATACTATCAAGCAGATAATTTCCCCTTTACTCTCCATAAGCTTGATACGTAAGGTCGCCCTAGGTCAGTGATTTTTTTGACTCCATTGATCCATAAATATGACTCCCCACATTCATATATAGATTTCATAGACCTATTTGTACATCGCATTATGACAATGTTGCTAGGAAGCCCTCCTCCAAGAATCAATTTAGATATAAGGAGGATTTTGTAGACCTTCTTCTAGATTCATCGCATTAGGTTTCTTTTATAGTCGATGTTTTGAACCAGAAACGATGGTTCATCTTCACGAGCAAGTAGTTTCTTTTAACAATCTTTCACATCTTGAAGATGAACCATTGTTGCTGGTTCGAAACGTCGATTATAAAAGAAACCTAATGCGATGAATCCTTAAGAAGGTCTACAAAATCATGAAACTCGTAGAAACATCAAAGAAGATATAAGGAGGATCTTGCAACTCTCAAAACAACACAAAGTGGGTGGTTGGTACTTGTACCAAAACCACACTAAAACTAGAGTTTATGGCTATGACCTGACCCCATATAAACTACCTAGATACCTCCTAATGTGGTTATTTTCTATGGAGTACCACAAGAAGATAATCAATTCAGATGAGGTGCATTTTGTCATAGCCAAAAAGAAGGCCCAACTCAGGATCAGAGACTAGTTAGGCCCCTTTATTCGCAATAGTAGGGAATCTGGAAAGGAGGTAGAACAAATTCTTCAAAGACTAAAT
Organism: Pinus taeda; assembly: GCA_000404065.3. Classification (NCBI taxonomy): domain Eukaryota; kingdom Viridiplantae; phylum Streptophyta; class Pinopsida; order Pinales; family Pinaceae; genus Pinus; species Pinus taeda. Next base: position 55,048 of record APFE031016787.1, on the reverse strand, counting down.
CTAAAATAGAGCTTCATGTGGAGATATGATACCTTGGACTTCATCTAAAAAAGAAGATAGAAAAACAAGAGGGCTCCCTACATTGACCACCGAATCCCTGAAATAGAAAAATATGCAAATCAATTGCAATGGGTGGAGAATACCTTAGTGGACAAGTATAGCACTGAAGTTGTTGTTGAAAACACTCTAATTGATCTAGAGAAACAACTTGATGAGGGTTATCTCCTGTAGATGCTACGAGGATGTCAGGTCTAAGAAGCATCACAAGCCCAAGAAGAATCACAGATATAGCAAGAGTCAGAAGCACCAAAAGATTCAGAAGCTCTGGAAGAACCAGAACAATCAGAGAAAACAGATACGCTAGAGGCCACCATGAGTAACCCCCTAGTCTTATAGACTCCTCTAAATGAGGAGAAAAGCCTCAAAAGAAATAGGGAAGGGGATACTTCCTTAGGAAGAGCAACATCATAGGCCTATGCAGAGACAAGCCAGGCAAAGAGGCAAAGAATGAATCCTATTTTAGAATAGGAATATACAGAGGAGACATATGATGTTACAAGCACTAAAAGAGAAGGAAGCAGGCATGCCACTCCCTCTGGAGGCATCCTAGAACCTTCCACATCACAAACCCAAATATTGGAAATACAACAAAGTGTGGAGGTATCCTCTTTTAGGATGCCAGTGGACAAGGACTGGGACATGAAAGAAAGGTACAAAGAAATAAGGGCCAAGAATGAGAGGTTGAAAGCCCATACCTACGCATAGTATTTGAAGATGATCCCTACCAATCAGAAAAGGCTTATGTTAGCTTATGATGTGAAATAGGGGAAATGTAGATGACATTCATAAAGCCTATTACTCAGCAATCAAGAACAGTAGCAAACATAAAAAACATGGACTTCGAAGTACTAGCAAAGGACATTCATCCTAAAGCTAAATGAGAAACTAAAAGAGACAAAGAAAGAGTTGGACATTTTGATTAAGTCCAAGCAAACTAACCTGGCAATGACTTCCACAACTTCCATTCCCATGGTAACAAAGGCAGTTCCTTATACATTGGTGGCATCATTGGCACCAATAGCTCCACCTGCCAAAGTACTGCCAATCAAAATTGAGTCTACAACAGCAAGCACATCAACAAAGAAAACAACAAAGGTAGTAAAAGCCATGGAGGAGATGTCCATCCTAGCAACAGAGCTCAAAAGGCTAAAGGAGAAAGTGGCAAGCTTAGAAACTAACTGTAAGCTTGCCCAAATTCAACAAAGAGAAGAAACACAGAAAGCCCTAAGGATGGCTAAGAAAATCAAAGTCCTAGAAAAATATGTAGCATTGCAGAAGCCACTAGGATAGACCAAAGAAATGCTCTAGGCCAATATCATTGACTCTTTCAATGATATTTGGCCATCAATTCAAGTTATATTTGAGCAAACTGAATTGGTGAAGGTAGCCATTGAGCCTATCCATAAAGTAAGGGAAGAGTTGGGGGAGATGCCTGAGGATGCCAATCAACTCATCCACTTCCTAAACAGTAAGAACAAACATGAGCTCACTGAGCTTGGTATAGAGGATAGGGCTGAAGCCATCCTAGAGGTCAAAAAGGTTCTTTTCAAAAGAAACCTTATGCTAAGCTTGGAAGAAAAGTGCCACAACATGCAGGTGGCCATTGACAGGTTTATGACCAAATTTCAAATTTTGAGCGACAAAGGCCTTCCTAGTCCTATGGTCATTCATGATAAACTCATGACCTAATTGGACTACACTGACAAACTTAGGAATTGGCTAAGGAACAAGGCAATACTTCAAGTATCAAAGCCTTGCCACTAGGGAAAGCACTATATGACACTTTTGAAAACTTGTTCTTTTTAGAATGTGAAGTGAAACATTTGTTTGTCACTAAGCCTAATTTTTCTAAGTACACAGAGGCAGACAAAATCTAGAGGAGAATGTTGAAAGTAAAGTTACTTGAGGATGAATGGTGAGAAAACAATGACAGATTTACTATAAGTTTTACTTCAGAAAGTTATATCAAAAAGTTACTACAGTAAGTCTGAAGGCAGCCAAATGAAACAGGTAATGACAAATTAGCAGGGTCAAAGAGTAACAGTGCCAAAGAGTATCAGTGAAAGATGAAACTTAAGAAGATTCCAACATACAAATATCAGCCAACTTAAAGGGCTATAACTCAACTGCAAAAGGCAGCACTACTAGAATAAAAGAGACAACATAATGGAGTTTTCCATTTGTCTTTATCTTCATTCTTGAAGATATTTTTATTTCCTAAATTAAATCTCAAACTATTATGAGATATTTTGTAATTATTTTTGTATGAGTACTTCATAGTTTGAAGTATTTGGTGTGGATTCAATGACATTTCTATAGACGTTACCTCTCAACTCAAAATTTTATTGTATCAATGACTGGATTGGCTTGCTGGATCAAGGAATAAAAATCACATATTTTACGGGATTCTTGTGTAAAGCGATATAAAAATAAGTATTTACTCATGTTTACTATTAATTCTCTTATGTGTTTCCATAATCTTGTTTGTTTTTCTAAAATATAAATGTATGACATGGAATGATAATTCAGAAATTGCTTTAATGCACTCTGTCTTGACTGTTTTACATTTTGAATGTTTTCTACTAAACTATCTTAGTTAGGAAATTCTCAATTTCTCCTTAGCTTCCATAGTCTCTCCCCTTGGTCTATAACAAAGGATTATTGATTTCCCTTTGTTCATGATCACTTGCTTTCTTCATTCTGATCCTAGTCTAGGCATTCTTAGTTGCCCTTGCACCCTGGTCAGAATCATTTCACCCATTAAACCTGAAGATTTTCCTTTTTTCTTTGCTAGCCTACCCTATGAGCATTCCCTTTAATGATCTAGTCGAATTATGTTGTCCCTTGATTAACTCCATAGCCCAATGGTTTGAAGGTTTAGCTCTATCCGTTTGTCCCAAGAATTTCAACACCCAACCTTTAATCTAAAATCAAAATCCGCATGAACACTAAGAACTAGCCTAAAATCTAATAAAGACAAAGCTAAATCATAAAGCGAGAGTCCTCTCTAGACTTCGGTTGGCTAGAACCTGAGCGTAAAAGACTAGTTTGTGGTTACCTTGAATGATTCCTTCTTTTTATAACTTCTAGGGAAAACTTCTGAGTGATAACATAGTGGCGACCATATTGGGGAACTCAAGTCCTCAATATTAATAAAAGTTTGAGAAAATTTCAAATCTTTATTTCAAGCCTGTTGAAGGGTTTATTCGAAGTCATTTACAAAATTTCATGAAAATAAAGTAATTAGAAAAGCTCGAAACTCTGGCTTCAAGGAGAACTCACTATACTAGGGCCAATCTAGATCCAAATCCTGTCCCAGTAGTGGATAATCAAAACCTGATTTCGAGAAGATGTAGAAGACAAAAAAATTGGGTCAGTGCAACACCTTCAATCAAACCAGATTCATGCCCTGATGAATGGTTATTTTTAGAAGACCTCCCCTTTGATGAGTCATTTTACCTTTCCCTATTCAAAACCAGGTCTAAAAGTTCAATTGATGACATAGTTCTAGATCCAGAGTGTATTGTAGATCTTGAAGTTCAAAAGCAAAATCGATCAATTGATAAGTATATTCTAAATTCCCCTCAGTCATCCCTTACCACCGTTAAGATTCCTGAGCTTTTTGAAACAATGTCAACCACCCTCAATTCACCATTATTCCTTTCCACTTCTGAAGTTTATTCCTCAACCCCATTTATACCTTCACTTCCCTACCAACCTATCATTACACATCGATCACCTATTCCTCCCAGTTCTTCATCAACTACTGTATCATCTCCTGGTACCCCAACGCCACTTTTTAGCCCTACCCAACTTAGAGCAATGGAAAATAGATATGCTCATCTTATGTTACCTACCCCACTTGGTCCCATGCCACAAGATTACCAGAACAAAATTGTCCAATTTGATGGCATATGACCTTATACAGCACAACATCATGTAAACAAAATGACAGACTACTTTGAATTACATGAAATTGACATTGGAGATGTTCAAACGAGACTTTTTAGTCAAAATCTAGTTAGTGATGTAAGAACATAGTCTACAGCTGATTCAAAATGGATCTAGAATAGACTTCTAAGTATAAAGTGTTACTCATAGAGGAAAATGAAAGTCAAGGGCTACTCATGGATATAGTCCCATTGCATAGATCTCTTCAATTTGAATCTAATGCAATTTGAATGGGATAAAATGGACTACGGATGAAGAAGTTATCACAATAAGAAGATTGCACATTATCCTTACAAAAGGAGGCATTTCTTAGAAAAATGGGCTTAAGACTTTATATGCATTCCTTAAGGAAATCACATTGGAGAAAGGAAAAGGGTGGACTTAGACCAAATGCAGACGGACCCCCGATCAGTGATCTCCGATATATCACATAGGAGGTAGGCCTGCATTCGATATCGAGACCCAGGTAGAGTCGATTGCGATAAAGCATATCAACGATCTCTGATATATCACATCGAAGGTAGGCCTACATGTGATATCAATACCCAAGTAGAGTCGATTGCAATAAAGCAGGATCCGGTCGGTGGATCGGATTAGCAGATTAGGTCAGCACAGTCCATGGTATATGGAAAGAACCCCTGAGCCATTACATATGCGATATGTTGATGTGATATGCCATGATGCAATATCGACCATTGAATCGAAGAGTCAGATGAATGGTCAGGATCTGATTGGAGTGATCGACGATCAGTGATCGGTGATCCCTGATACAAATGACCAATGTGACAGCGATATGCAATGTGCTATGTCATCGGATCGTAAAAAGAATAGACAACCCTGATTTGATCGGCGATTGACGATCGGTGATCCCTGATACAAAGGGCCAATGCACATTGTGAATTTTGATTGTGATATGTTTATAGAAGGTGGACTAGATGGGAGTTATGGATGCGATTCATGATATTTGAAATCTGGAAATGCAGGATTTCTTTGTATTTCTTATGTATTGGCTTTTTTTACCAATGCGCCATGCAATTGCGATTTGTGATGGAATGGCGGGGGTTTGTTGCTAGTGTTTGTTGAGTGTTGAAGATAGAAGAAGGAGTTCTAGAGACAATAAGATAATTCTAAGGGAGTTGGTGCAAGCTAGAGCTCAAGATAGCTTAGACTGTTGATTGAAGGAATCTAGTCCATAGAAGCCTAGATCTGTTTCCAGAGTATGGACAGCTAGTAGGATAAGATGGTATTCTAAGCCCATGGGTTTAGTTGTAAACCAATGGAGTTGAGTGTGGATCTTGTAAAATAATTTAAACCATAATCCCAAAGAGCCAAGTCGAGTTTATTAGAGCTCAAAGAGATGTAGGCCAAGATATCATGGTGAACTCCATATTATACTGTTGTTATGTGTGATTGCTTATTGCTACATTGCATTTGTGGTTATATGTTTCATATCAGTTCAAGAAAATAAACTTAAAGCATATAAATAGTATAAAAACAAACGTAACATACACCTCTTTCATGTTATTAATTCAGAAATTAGTTAATCATAAGCTAGATCTTGGAAATTAATAATCTTTAGAGTGGGAGAGGTTCTTGTAAGCTTGACAAGAAGCCCTTTAGTAAACCCATTTCAGATAAGGTGGTATCAGAGCTTAAGTTTGATTAACCCCATCTTCAAAGAAGGTGATATCAAAGCTAGTTATACTAGAGCAAGTGGTATCAAATTAGAATGCTTGATTGAGAAAGCAAAGGTTGCTTGTTTGAAAGGTTTTTAAATAGTCAGAGGTTGATTGTATGCTTGTTTGTAGACTGACTATTGTTTGAGTTTGTAGAGGTGAAGGGAAAGCTATTAATAGCTAAGTCTAGGAGAGGACAAGAAGGAAGAAGGGCTAAAGGCATTCTTCTTATCCCAAAGGACCTCAAGGCAATCCTTGAAGCACAAGAGGTTTGTTACAAAAGGTAGCTTGAATAAAGCTCTTTGTTGATCTTGTTTGAAGTTCTTTTGTTCATTGGCGTAATGACAACTTCTACAAGTGAGTCCTCAAAATATTCTTCCTTCACAAGATTATTTGATGAAGACATGAAGCAAGACTTGTTCATCATGATGGACAAGGTGAGAGAAATGTATGAGGATGGAAGGAAGAGCATCAGGTTTAGAGAGCAATTGAATTCCATGAAGGAAGAGAAGAAGTTGCTTTATGACAAATTGCAGGAAATGGAGAGGCAACTTCATATTGAAAATATGAACTTGGAAAGGGTGCATGATTTGGAGACACATCTCTTTGTTGCAAAAGAATACTTGGTCAAATATTAGCTTGAAGAAGAGGTAAACAATTCCTATTTGTCTTCAAATTCCTCTAAGAATGTTTATATTGGTTCTTTTGAAAAACATACTAGACGCATAGGTTCCAAGTTAATGTCCAAGATGGGCTATGAAGGAAAAGGCCTGGGAAAACATGCACAGGGTATTTTTGAGCCAATAATAGTCGAGGAAAGGCCTAAATATTTGGGTCTTGGCTATGGACAAGCTTATGGAGAAAGTTACAAAGCTTCCATGAAGACAATTGAAACAGTTCCAAGGAGTTTCATTTCAGGTCCTCTACCTCACGAGTGTGAAGATCTTATTCTTTGGGAATGCAATACCTTGAAACATCATTTCCAAGATGTAGGTGTTCATAAGTACACACTTAAACCAGAGAGTTGTAGAAACTCTGAAACCATTGAAGAGGTTGATGGTGTTCCAAGGGGAGCTACTAGTTCATTCAATTCACCTCCTCATGAAGGTAATAAGGTGAAAGAGAAAGGTATAAATCTAGCTCTAATCACATTCCTTTTGATTATGTTAAGCATGATAAATTTCCATATAAGTATGAGAAAGGAATTTCATGTTCCTTTTGTAGTTTGGTTAACCATAATGTTTCTAGATGTTGGAAGAATGGCCACATAGAGGAAACTTTTGAAGGAAAGGAAGCAAGAAGCCAAAGGTCCATTTGACAAGGCAAATCATGTTGTCAAGTGGATGCACATGCATTACACTTACTGCCATAAGCATGGACACATTACAGAAAAGTGTTGGACTCTGAATCCAACAATGCTTCCATAAAACTTAAAGAAGGTGGAAAGAGAAAATGGCAGGAATGGAAAGAAAGATTCCATGATTGATGTGCTCTAGGATGATTCACATGTTGATGTTGTTGTGCAGACAAAGGAACGACGATTGAAATGGATTGGTAAGAAATGGTTAGAGTTATTATCCAATCAAGGTTGTATGTCTTTTGAAAATGCATCTATTTTCATTTCTTTGTTAATGAGATGCAAGTTACAGGTTTTTACCAATAAGGTGAATGGAAAAATTTGAGTAGGAGACTCACTTTATTGCTGCAACATTATATTTATTTCAGCTTTGAATGTATAGTGTACTTAAACAAAAGTTGAAGGATGAAATGCATGAATAAGCTTGAGGTGCATGAACGTAGGGATGTTGATGATTTCCTTGTATTTGAACATGTATGTGTAATTAACATGAAGGGTTGATTGCTTTGTTTTAAACATGCATGTAATATTGACTTGAGAAAAGTTGATTTGGTCTCCAAGATGGAGATAATCATGAAGTGTTTCATCTTTTGAAAAAGAATCCTTGAGATCTTTTCAACATGCTTAACTTGAAGGGTCATTTGTTTTAAAGGCATGTTTTGTGAATTTGTTATCTAGTCCATCATTTGTATGCAGATGTAAAGACATGGAGGTGTTCACAAGATGTGAAATCTGTTTCTTTTGTTGAAGCAGGAGTTTAGGCCATCTAGTTATTATCTGTAATCCTGTTGGTGTTAACAGTTGTTGTTGACAGTATGTCAAATAGGTACAAATGAAAATTTTGTGAAGAAGATGTAACCTCACATTTGTTCGAGCCAACTCGTATCAATGATCAAGGAAGAGAAGTTCAAACTACCTTTTGTAACCTTGTCAGTAGGAGTTCTACATGAAATCAAGGAGGGCAATGTTAACAGGACAAAAACAATTCTTCCCAGGAGGACAAGCACATCTAGGAAGGAAAGTGTTTAAAGACTTTGGTTTAGAGACAGTATGCAAGGCAAGTCTATGGAGGCTTAAAGAAGAGGGTGCTATTACTCTCATTTACTATTCAGATCAGTATGTCAGTCTTTTTGAGATGAAAATTTCTTTTAGTGGGAAGGTGTGATCTAAAATGGATCTAGAATAGACTTCTAAGTCTAAAGTGTTCCTCACAGAGGAGAATGAAAGTGAAGGGTTGATCTTGGAAATAGTCCCATTGCATAGATATCTTCAATATGAATCTAGTGCAATTTGAATGGGGCTAAAATGGAATTTGGATGAAGAAGTTATCGCAATAAGAAGATTGCCCATTATCCTAAGAAAAGGAGGCATTTCATAGAAAAATGGGCTTACAGCTTTATATGCATTACTTAAGGAAATAGCATCGAAGAAAGGCAAAGGGTGGACTTAGACCAAAGGCCGAACGGACCCCCAATCAACGATCTCCAATATATCACATCAGAGGTAGGCCTGCATGCGGTATCACAGCCTAAGCAGAGCCGATTGTGATAAAGCAGGATCAGATTGGTAGATTGGGTTAGCACAATCCATGGTATATGGAAAGAACCCCCAGGCTGTTACATATGTGATATGCCAATGTGATATGCCATGATGTGATATTGACCCTCAGCTCAAGGAGTTAGATCAACTGTCAGGATCTAATCAGAGTGATTGGCAATTGGTGATTGGTGATCCCTGATACAAAGGGCCAATTCAATAGTGATAGGCGATGTGTGATATCAATTGTTAGATCGAAAGGGAATGGATGGTCTTGATTTGATCGGCGATCGAAGATCGGTGATCCTCGGTATAAAGGGCCAATGCACATTGCGACTTGCAATTGCAATATGCCAATAGAAGGTGGACCCAATGGGAATTATGGACGCGACTTCATGATATTTGAAATCCAGAAATGCGGGATTTCTTTGTATTTCCTATGTATTGGATTTTTTTGGCCAATATGCCATGCAATTTCTTGTTGTGATGGAATGGCAGACCCAATAGGTTTATAGATGCAGTTGCATTCCAGTTGAAGCCTAGTTTTTGCTCTCGATAGTGTATTTCCGTGTATATCCTCTGTGTATTCGAAATATGGTTATTTTGCAGATTTTGGCCATTGATTCCTTTGTAACAGTCCCTGTTTTGAAATCATTGTACCATGCTATAAGGGGTCATTTTTTAATAATGATGTAGGAATGCATTATAAGCAAAGAGCCACAGAGCCACAGAGCCAAATGGCCAAATGCAGAGCCACAGAGCTAAAGTGCCAGAGGGCCAGATCCAGAGCCACATAGCGAGGGAGCTAGAGGGCGAGTCAAAGAGACATAGGGATGATTACACGCAGAGGAACGGTCATGAAGTTGCAAAGCAGGAAGAATACCTCACAAAATCCAAAGAGCATGATTGACAAAGGGGAGCTCACCAAAAACGTAGCAGTGGAGAAGAAAGTTCTCCCTTCAGGGAGCTCACAGCTGTGCAAAGCCAGAGCTCAAGGTAGCTATGCAGAACCAGAGAGCAGATAGTAGTAAAGAGCTAAGAATTGAGAGCCAGAACCATAGCCAAAGCCGAGAGCCAGTGCCAAGAGAACAACAAAGAGATCGAAATAGTCAAGTTGTTGCTGGTGTCTAATGTGTGTTGAAGATAGAAGAAGGAGTTCCAGAGATAGCAAGAGAATTTTGAGGGAGTTCGTGCAAGTTAGAGCTCAAGATAGCTCAGAGCACTGACTGAAGGAATCTAGTCCAGAGAAGCCTAGATCTGTCTGCAGAGCATGGACGACCAACAGGATAAGATGGTATTCTAAGCCCATAGGTGCAGTTTTAAACCAATGGAGTTGATCATGGAGCTTGTAAAAGAATATAAGCCATAATCCCTAAAAGCCTAGTCGAGTTGATTGGAGCTCAAGGAGACGTAGCCCAAGATATCAGGGTGAACTCCATATTATATTTGCTATTATGTGTGATTGCTTATTGCTGCACTATATTTGTTGCTTTATTTGCTGTTATATGTTTCATATCAGTTCAAGAAAATAAACTTAAAGCATATAAATATTCTAAAAACAAACATAGCATACACCTATTTCAAGTTATTAATTCCACAATTGGTTAATCAAAAGCTAGATCTTGGAAATTAATAAGCGTTGGAGTGGGAGAGGTTCTTGTAAGCTTGACAAGAAGCCTTTTAGTAAACCCATTTTAGATCAAGAGCTTTACCAGCTAATAGCATAAACACTTTAGAAATATTTTATCATTAATTTTTAAATAGATGGGAAAAGAAAAAGAACCCTCTGCATATCCTTTCAAAATATGAAAACGTCAGGAGAGGACCAAATGAAATAGTCCAGCGTTACTGTACCAGATTTAACAATATATACAATGCAATAATAGTCAATCTTAGACCCCCGCCTGGTTTAGATCTAATAAAGTTTCCTGATGGGTTTGATACTAATATGGCCTTTCAACTCAGAGAGAGAAATCCTCCAACTTTAGAAGATATGCAGAGTGTAGCAATTAGTGTAGAAGCTAACTTGCTAGCAAAAAGAGCTAGGGTTAGGAATGAAAGGAGAGGACCCTTGAAAGATGAAGCCTCACCCTATGACCTCAAAATAGATGTTATAACCAAAGGAATGGAAAAACTGATGGATAGGATAGAAAACATTGAGAGGAAGCCCCAATGGGATAATCAACAGGCACCTCCAGTGAGAAATCCAAACTTTAGGAAGAATAAAAATCAAAACACTGGAAAGAATGGTCCTGATTAGAACATTAGGTGTCATTTTCAAGAAAACTACACTGAAACATCCCATTCAGATGACCTGAACAAGAAACGCACATTAACCTAATGGGATTGGATGATGAAGAAAGTGTCTTTTTGACCCAAGATGAGTAGGAATTGCATATGCTGCAACAATTGCAAACCCAATGTGGAGAATCATTTGATTACAAGCAAGGTATGATTCTACCATTTTTAAGTACATAAATAATACAATATAAGGAGTAAAAAGAATTCTGATATTCCTGACCAGGCCAAGAAAACAATGTCAAATCAACCCAAGAAAATCAAAACAGTTCTAGTTACTAAAACTCTTCAAATCCTCCCTAGACCAAATCAGAACCCTTTTGACCCGACCATTGTAGATATAACCCATGACCAATCTCCTGATGATCAATCATCCACTTCAATCCCCTCCAATGAGACAATGGAGAAATATCTAGACATCATATTAGATAATCCACAGAACAAGACCTCAGATGCAAAAAAAGAAGCGCAAGTTACCCCAGTTCCTACTATGAAAGTTCCAAGTACTCAAACAGAGAAAGCCCCTTTGCCTTTCAATTTGGGAGTAGAGGTGGATAAACTAAAAATCTCAGTTCCCTTAACAAAGCTATTTAAAATTGAAACCTATAAGTCTCAAATAAGAAAAACCATAAACTTTGTTGAAAATGAAGACTCTGTTAACTTGTTTCATGATCAACCTGAGCTTATATTCGGCCTTGATGTTAATGGAAAACCAGTAGAAGGATGGATACCACCCTTTTATATTAGCCTTTGCATTCATGATAAAATTTTACACAATGCAATGTTAGATTGAGGAGCTTCACACAATTTA
>APFE031016787.1:17542-43349 GCA_000404065.3 Pinus taeda | reverse complement strand
CAGTGCGGAGACGCCACAGAAGGCGCAGTGCAGGAGAGGTCACAGAAAGCGCAGTGCGGAGGCGCCACAGGAGATGCCACAGAGGCGCCACAGAAGGCGCAATGCGGAGATGCCACAGAAGGCGCAGTGCAAAGGCGCCACAGAAGGCGCAGTGCGGAGGCGCCACAGAAGGTGCAGTGCGAAGGTGCCACAGAAGGCGCAGTGCGGAGATGCCAGAGAGGCGCCACCGACGGTGCAGTGCGGAGGCGCCACAAAAGGCGCAGTGCGACGCAGGCCAGAGAAAAGGAAATTGCGTATCTGTCTTAAGTTCTTTTGTTGACTAATTTTTTTTGTTGATAAGGTGTCCTGGGTTTAGTTTACTGTTATTGTGGATCTGGTTATCTGGGTGACTTACTGGTACTTGATGATCATTTGATATTTATGGATCCAGTTTGAAAATTTATGAAAAGTGGTCCTTGAAAGAAAAGAAGTAGGGGGTTGTAGCTCCCTTCCAGGAGAGACTGGAAAACGAGAGAGAGTTGTAGCTCTCTGCAGGTTGCAGCCTGCGTACTGGTAAAGGACTGCACCAGTACAAGACCATTGTAAAAGGAGTTTCTAATTTGAAAGAAGATAGAGACATATTGCAGCAGGTGGTTTTCACCCACATTGGGTTTCCACCTTATATCTGGTGTTTTTTGATGTGACTGTCTGTTTTTCTTGCTCATTATTTTATGGTACTGATATGCAAAAATAATTCAAAGTGTAAATAAGGAAGATTTGTTAAAAGAACTAGATAATACTGATTCACCCCCCCTCTCAGTATTATTTTCAACATGGTCAAGGACATGGATGAAGAACTTGAGAAAATTGAAAAAAAATTATACTTGGGAATAATTAGTTCCCTACACCTCATGATAAAAACATTATAGGAACTAAATGGATATTCAAAAACAAGCTAAATGAAAATCGAGAAGTCATTAGAAACAAGGCGAGACTTGTTTGTAAAGGTTATGATCAACAAGAAGGTATATATTTTGAAGAAAATTTTGCAGATGATGCCAGACTTTAAGCCATAAGGATGTTTCTTGCTCTTTCTAGCTTTCAAAAATTCAAAGTATACCAAATGGATGTAAAATCAGCCTTCCTGAATGCAAATTTAGAAGAAGAAGCTTATGTTGAACAACTAGAAGGATTCATTCTTGGAAATGATGCAAAACTTGTATGCAGACTCAAAAAGGCCCTCTATGGTCTGAAACAGGCTCCAAGGGCCTAGTATTACCTCCTTCACAAATATCTACACCAACAAGGTTTTACAAAAGGTTCAATAGAGAGAAATCTATATACAAAGATTGAAACTGATAGATTGCTAATTATTATTGTTTATGTTCATGATATCATTTTTGGTAGCAATGAACAATCCATGAGTCAAAATTTTTCTTTAGTAATGCAACAATAATTTGAAATGTCCTTGATTAGTGAACTTACTTATTTTCTTGGTCTACAAGTTCAACAAAATAAAGATGGTATTTTTCTTTCACAAACCAAATATCTGAAAGAGATCTTGAAAAGGTATGGAATGGAAGATTCTAAACCTGTATGTACCCCAATGGTAACAGGATGCAGTCTCATCTCAAATGATGAATTAGTAGCAGTGCATTAACCAACTTACAGATCCATGATTGGTAGTCTACTTTATCTAATAGGTACCTAACCTGACATCATCCATATAGTAGGAATAGTTGGAAGATTCCAAGGAAATCCAAAGGAATCACACCTTCAGGTAGCCAAAATAATTTTCAAATATCTTCAAGGAACTCAGGACTTTGGTTTATCGTATGCTAGAGATGCAGATCTTACTCTTCATGCATATACAAATGCAGATTGGGTAGGAAGTGTTGATGATAGAAAAAGAACTAGTGGTGGTGCATTCTATTGGGTTCCAGGTTAGAGTCTTGGTTCAACAAAAAACAAAGTCCAATTGCTTTATCTACAGTTGAAGCAGAATATGTGGTTTTTGCCTCTTGATGCACAAAACTACTTTGAATGATGCAAACCTTGCAAGACATTCAGATCACATATACTCCACCCATCTCCATTCTATGTGATAATACAAGTGCCATCAGTATTTCAAAGAATCCAGTCATGCACTCCAAGACCAAGCACATACCCATCAAATACAATTTTCTATGAGAACAAGTGCTTGAACAAAAAGTGAAATTGGAGTATGCTCCATCCAAAGAATAGGTTGTTGATATATTCACTAGACGACTGCCCAGAGAAACATTTGAATACCTCAGATAAAAGATGGGAGTAGTTGTTGCATCATGTTGCTGTTAAATCTATTTTTTTCATAAAAAGGTTAATATACATGTGTTTCATGAAGATGAGTCACGTACACACATGAGTTTCAGTGAGACAAGGAGCGTATGTGTTTTTCAAACAAGAAAAACAGTGGGGCAGGCTCTGATATGAGTGCTCTATCTGGTGTTGATGATCACAGTCTATCAATATTCTTTGTTCATTAATTTTTATCTAACTAACAAAGATGACTTGATCATTGACTTGTTAACAATGCATAGGTAGCACAGGTTCAGGGGGAGCATTAACCTTCACTCACATTCTACATTGTTGGCATTATGGTTGTTGAGTCCAGATATGGCTTCAAATATTTATACCTTTTGTTGCTTAAGCCATTTAAAAGTCTAAGATGTGATATTTCTTCTCATACATTTGGATGGTTCCTATTGGACAAATGATGTAATTTGTATCCCCACATTGCATAATATGGATGATGTAATATTTATTGTTTATGTCATGTATAAACAATCGGTATATCCCCACTTGGTTGGGTGGATGAGTCAAGTTTGGTATATCCCCACTTGAACGGGAGAATTGATGTATGTATGAGTCATTGGTGATAGGAAGGTCATACTCACATAGCTGAGTTATAGAATCATGTTATTCTTTTGGAAATAATTTTGCAGACTCTGCTTGTGCTCAGGCGGAGCATGGATGGTTTCAGTGCATCTCACCATGTACAAAAGGGGAGATCAATCATAGAAGTCAGCATGTACTCAGGGGGAGCATGAATAACATAATGTATGTCAAAAGGAGAGAATATATTGCTCTATTGTTTTCCCTTGATTTCAAAGGGGGAGAGTGTTTGCGTATTGGTTTTTCCATCAAGTCCAAAGGGGCAGATTGTTGGAATTATGATACAGGTGTTTTCCTTGATGGAAACTCACTCAGATGAAAGTTCACAGTGCAACAGGTCAAATAAATACAAATCAAACTACAAAGGATGAAGAAAGAGAGGTATCTGTTGGTTCACCTTTTCCAAGATGCGTATACACGTAGGTTTACTAAACAAAAGGAGCGTATACGTACACATGAACTTTCACAAAAGGAAACTGCATATATATTGGAAAAAAAAAGTTTTTGGTCCAAGGTATTTCTTGGTCCATGGTATTTCACTCAAGGTAATTGGTCCGAGGTATTTGGTCCAATCTATTGGTCCTAGGTAGTTTTGGTCCATGGTATTGAGAAAGGCCTAAAACTATATAAGGAGGAGAAGATCATTAGTCCAAATGAGAAAATTTTTGAATATCTTATGAGGTGTTGGATCATATATGCAAGTTAATGAGCTTCTGATGGTTTGCTTGACCTAATCTAAGGAGGCACCTATATGGCTAATGAAGGTTGATCGACCGGGATCATAAAGGCTTAAAAGTATTATCATTATGTGGTTTGATCTTGAACAGTCTAGATCTAAATACTGATGCGTGTTTTATTATGTAAATATGATGATCTAGGTATGTCTGAAGTCTAGAATAATTTTGATGTTTTAAGTTAGCATTTACAGATTTGTATGTAGATTTTCTTTAGTAAAAGAGCGTATACACATTGGTTCAACATATCAAAATAGCGTATACATGATAAATTACAATTTGCAGAACTGTACGCTAGTTCCCTTTAGGTAAAAGTGTGTATACACGTTGGTTTGACACATGGAACTAGCATATACCTTATGAAGCATCATGTTTAAAGTTTCAGTTGTTTCTATTTGTTGTTGCAGTGTTCTGGGTTCTGCTGTGTTTTCTGGTGACTATATTCTGGTAATAGTGTTCTGAATGACCAAATTGATTAATGGTGATTTGCTTCAGTGGTGATGGGTTGTCATTGATTGATATATTCAATTGTGGTTGATTAAGAAAGTGATGATTGAGTTTCAGTGATTGGCTGATGCAGATGATTTGATGGTTGTATTGTAGTAATGATTCTCTGAGTTTCAATGTTGGTGATGGGTCCAGTATGAAAATTGGATGAAACACGGCCTTTAGATTGTAGTGTTGTGTTCTAGGAGTATCCAGTTTGAAAATTAATGAGACGAGGTCCCTAGTGGAAGAGTCAAGTTTTCTGTAGGTTGGTACCTACGTACTAGTAAACATATTGGCTAGTACAAGAGCTAGGGGGTTGTAGTTCCCTTCTAGTAGTAGCTTGAGAACAAGAGAAGGTTGTAGCCTTCTACAGGTTGGTGCCTGCATACTGGTATGAGTTTGCACTAGTACAAGATTGTCAACAGATTTTCTTATTATTAAAAGAAGACATAGACGATAGCAGTAGGTGATTTTTACCCAAATTGGGCTTCCACCTTATATCTTGGTGTTCATGTGTGTTGCTTATGTGTGATGCTTTATTCTGCTTTTACTACACTATCTAATAAATATATGATATATTGGTTTAAGCTCAATACATGATAAATTGTCTAAATCAAAAGTTCTCTGCATATACACTAGTTTCTTTAAGTACAATTGCATGTACATGCTAGTTCACTTTGTTGAAGTAGTGTATATAAATCTATTTGGGAAATAAAATTATAGGTCTGATAATACTGATTCACCCTCCTCTGATTCTTATTTCCATCATGTGATAGGATGGTAACAAAAGTATTAATTTCTTTAGTGATTCGATGTATTCGTTTCTTATTTTCTTCCAAGCAAGCACTAAGCCAATAAGGTGGCACAAGGTTGGAAACTTCCACATCTATAGCATTTTCAACGCTTCTTGTTTTCAAAAGGCTTATGAAGTTGATTGATTAGGTCATATATGCTCTTTCTTGAGTGAATATACTAAGAGGCTCTTTGTCATTTCCATTACCTGATAACCCCTTGTCAACGAGTTTCATACTTGTAGTATATCTTTTTATTTTTTGGACTTGACGATGAACTTACGCCAATATAAACTATGGAAGGTACAAATTTCTCTAGAAAAGTATTGATGCTTGATTATTCATAATTTTATTCAGTATTTATTACTAGCACTTTATTCTTTTATCTATTCTAACTTTCCTCACGTTTCTCTCTAACTCAAAGAAACATGTTCTTGTACTCAATATTTTCCATGTGTGTGCTGAATAAGTGCTCCTTATCAAAGGATTTAATTGATTTAACTTGACATAATTTAAAATGGTGTAAAGCATCTATGAGCTCTACAACATGAGTCGCATTCCTAATTGTGATTTATCCAACAATAAATGATAACTAAATAAATCATCTATTCTCTTTTCTTTCAAATATAATTATTCAGCCACTGTATTTCCTACAGGCTTCAACAGTAAAATACCTATCTATAACATTTTTTTACGGCAACAATGACTTACATTCAAATCCACAAATCTAAATTAGGGTATTACTTTCTCTTTCTTCATGCATACCTTTTCTCCATAGGAAAATCTAGGGTTGTGTGGATACTTGATGAGGCTTTTTTCTAGTTATAATGCAATTGAATTTATTTACAACTACATCTTAAATTAGACAAAAGTTTAAAGAAGCATTATGCCTCCATAGTATAGGCTATCAAAATTTTGTTTGTTCTTGATTGACATTGAATTTGCGATTATACAGTAAGCCATGAAAGACATAATGGAAATGAATGCTAATATGAGATATGTCATCATGGAGAATCTATTTGTCCTAGAAATATGGACAAACTAAAAAGCTAGTTCATTAGAAATTATATCAACCTAGTCAAATATACAATATTTTCTATATGTCTGATAAATTATATACATAACACAGTTTGGAACATTTCTTGTAGTTTCTAAGCCCATCACATGGGCACAGAGGAAACAAAAGTGCTTGAGAGACAATTTAAACAAAGAAATATCTAGAACATAAATATCAAAATGAACCTAACAATTTGGTGAAATTAATTCTCCAATAATGTTAGCTTTGCTTACCTCTGACTTTTGGAAACTATTTTCTTCTGAAATTTTTAATTGAAAAATAGGTTATTAGCTTGAATATCCATCTAATTGCATTCGGATTCAAATGAATATTTTTTGCTACTAGCACCTTTTTTATTATTCTTCAACCAAAATTGTTTGTGCATAAATGAACTATTTCTCTAAAATCAAAAAATTTTGCAACCCATGAAACATTTGCTAATAGAGTAGTCCAAATCTTGTTGTTATTCTTCACTTTTGTTGGAAGATTCACATGGCACTCATATGTAGTCAAAGAGTGAAAGTTGTCATTGATACGATCAAGTGAGTTAATTGTATCAATGCAAATAGCTTCTTTTCTTCCTCTATTAGCCATTTCCATTTTGTACCTGAAAACACTCTCTCAATAAATAATGTTCTCGACGTCAGTTAATTGTAAAATTATTTTATTCGTTATATAATCACCAGTTATTACTACTTAAGTTGTGAAATCAACTATTACTATTGAATGTTTGAAATATCTTACACAAGAAATTTTCAATAAATAGATATTAAAGATACCAAAGCTAACTTTTTGGAAACTAGAAAAAAAATATTGAATTCCAAAAATATATCGTCCATTTATTATTCACCTTGCGTCTCCCTTAATATGAATTCTTTGTGATGATAACAATTAGCTTATAGTTTGTCGATAATAAGTATCATTCCAAAAGATGTGCTCAATTATCTTTACTATGGAGCGATTTGATCACTTGGGTGGTCCCCACTACTATGTCATTATCGACTTTGATTTATGAATAACCTAATACATAGATTTGAAAATTTTATAGATGAAACTTTGACCAATCATTGTAGATTGCTTCACTCTCTGATATGTTAACCATATCTCATCTTGGTTTGTAAATATGTAATCTACTATCAATTTTCTCAAGGCAAGTTATCCCTAAATGAATTTTAGTTAAAGAATTAATCACATTTAAAAAGAGTTCATGAGTGTAAGTAAAATGTGTGATTTCAAATAGAAATATGCGAAGGAAATATGCATAGTGGTGATTATGTACAGAGGAAGCAAGATGCAAAAAATACAATAGCACTTTCATATATTTCACACAACATGTGTGCATTTTTCACATATATTGTTCTTGTGCAACAATAAATTAGCTTAGGTTTTGATAATACAATTAAAAAATTTAAATTATCAAACATTGAAAAAAAAAATTCTTAAAGATTTAAGAATATTCATACCTCAAAAGTATATATGATTCCTACAATATACAATCCTTATCATCTTGTAATAGTTAAATTAGTTACTTATCCATTTTGCATTTTTCACGAGAATGAACAAATAAATGTACCATTTCATCCTATATGAAATAGGTAAGATTTACAAAAACATGTTGTATAACATTTATAATTGCCAATGAAGATTATTTCTACAAAACAAAATGCATAGATTGTGTAGGATTGAAATCACACAAATTGTAGCCAAGCATGAATTGCATCATGATCACTATAGTATGAATGTGAAATATGAACATGAAATTGTTGAGCAATAAAATTTTCCCAAATGTGATCAATATTTTTCTTATATCTGGAAATAAAAATTTTTGTTACTTCTTGCAATTGTTCAAAGTGCATGTACTCTAATAATTGTTTTCTTTAATTTCTATTTGAATTGATGTCACAATTGAAATTTCTAATAAGTATAAAATTTTAATCAATATGAATTGTGCATTTTATATTGATATTTCTTCAATGATTATTAAAACAGATACAAGTGGTGCAAAATATGCATTTGCTATGCATATTTGAAATTGGAAGTATACTTTTGATAAGACAAGTTCGATTCTATTATTGCAAACTTTTCCATTTTTATGATTTCTATGTTTTCTTGTACGAAAGTAGGTACTCCATGAAGGCAATTTGACATGTTGAAAATGAATTTGGAAAATTCATTATTTGATGACAGAATGTTTGGATCTATTTCTCAGATACAGAGAAGCATGGAATTTATTAGATCTTCATTGACATGAGCATGTAGACTTCATGCATTCGAAGTTTCAATCATTAAAGTGTTTTCATTTTCTATTGGCTTGTATATGTACTCTCATTTTGATGATGCTTCAGTTCTTAAGTGTCTTGTTTCTTCTAATATTTTCTTATTCAAAAAAAATATTTTTTGTGCTAGTTTATGAAGAAGATACAATGATTCCATGGTTCTAACACGTGACAATGATACGTAAACTATTCCATGTTTCGATATTACACTTGATTCAAATGAAATTACATTCAACATTAAACCATCTGATCAATGAATTGTTCTAGCACAATGTAATTGCATAATAAATTGTTTTTACACTATATTTTTAAGGCTCTTTCTATGAAATTTCAATGGTTTTGTGACACATAATGTTGGAGTCCAACTCAATGAAATGTTTTCCTCATATAGTTCATGATACTTTTTTTTTTTTTGTAGTTTATCAATCTATGTATTTACAAAATATATCCATAAGACATCAACATTTTTCCCATATTTTTTTTTATATTTTTGCATATTCCATTCATACCATTAACAATGTCCTCGTTTTTATTATAGTTTCTTGAATATATCTCAATGATAACATTGCATTTGATAAATATTCTTGATGGTGATCTCATTGTTTTTCCATATGCTACATAACATATCCTTACTCTCATACTTGTCAATCACATCAAGAACTATTAACACTTCCTTCACATGTAACACCATTTTTTCATTATGATTTTGTATGTTCTTGTTCCTATAAAATAGATATGGAAACATTGGATCTAGTAGAGAAGGTCTATAGAACTTATCATTTATATATTCTATGTCTACATTAAATCGTTGATTCAATTGAATTTTGTTAAGGATTTCAATGAATTTGTTGTCTTTTTGACATATTGTCTTATGTAATTCACAACATTAAAATATTTCCTTCCAGAAATTGTATGTTGTTTTATTCCTTCGATAAATTGGTTGGTAAAAAATTCGAGAATATTTGATCAGTTGCACTTGGAGTAAGGCACTTGAAAGTATTACATCAACATTTCCAAAATAATCAAAAGAAGTATGCTTTAATTCCCGTAAGTCAGCTTGGTATAATAATGGTGAACCTATCAAATACGTCTCATCAATAAGAATAACATCAAGTTATTTCAAAATACTTTTTCATTGTGCCTAACTTTTCACCTTTAATTGAAAGATACGTTGATGTGTGCAAAATGCACCATTATACCACCCACACTGAATGTTTCCCTCCATGTATATTTTTTTATCATTCCTTTTATTTTAGCTGTCATATTCTAATATATTTTTGTACATGGGGATTAGATATTGGAGTAATGCTATAGCAATAAAAAAAATCCAACACCCTCACCACCTATTACAAGTACGTACAATGGTTGATCGGGGTTTTTTTTCTTGTCACTATTTCTTTCACTTATTTTGCATGTTCGTGGTTGATAATTCTCATGAGTTTATAGAATTATGTTTCTTCTAGTATATGTGGTTGTTTTGCAACTTGATAAGGTATCTCAACAATTCATTTTGCATTTCTAGCCTTTTGCAAATATTGAAAATCTGATTCAATATCATATTATTGATAACATTTTTTGTTATATATTGCTTCATATGTAGATGCATCTCTTTCAAACAATTTTCTCTCTCTGTTTTCAAGCTCAGCTACTATGTTTTCAATATTAGTCCACATTGTGATTGGTTCATTCGTGAACTTTTATTCATTTAATTTTATGATTTCTTTAAATAATAGTTATGCATTTTTCCAAGTTGAATATTTTTCTTTAAAATTGTTGTCATCAATACGATATGACACATATAACATTAATTTCTCTCTATAATAGTTACGAAGATCAATATGTTAATTATAATTTCCATATCTATAACGTATGGTCTCTTAGCGCCTCTTCTTTTCCTGCTTGTAGCGTATAGCATGATGCATATTCCACTAAGAATAAATGTTCAACGCTTTATATTCATTGTACATAGTGATCAATAATTAATAAACATGTTATGTTTTCTAAATCATATCATTCACGCTCCAAATCTTTTTGGCTTTTTATTAAAAAAAATTGATCTTATATTCTTGAAGTATTAATAACTATACATTTTATTGGACTAGTATTCAATGGCAATGACAACACTACTTACATAGCTTGTTGTGCAGACATTTATTGTAAGTTCAATAAATATTTTCCAAGTCTTGTAATTGTTTCTATGATATCATTTTTTTTACATTCATTTCATATACATTTAAACATTGACCTCATTGTTTTATCTAACTTTGTCATATGTGAAATACAATAAGTAGCTATAGCATATGAGTCAAGTACAAATTGAGCATAAGTATTTTCACACCAAATTAATGGAGTTTGTCAAGTAAACCTATTAGTACATATGTATATTGGCTATATTTCCAATAGAATTATGTTGTGTTTCCGAGTACATTGAATTGCATGGATGTAATTAGATTTTATTATATCTATTTTTTCTAAAAAATTATTAAATGTATATGTCTCATCATGTTCCATATTTTCTAATACATGAAGTATTCTTCTTGCAATCACTTTTTCTTTTGTGTTGTCGACTTCCATAGGCTCAAGTAGTAATGTATTTCACATTGGTGAAATTGGGAAATTGAACCTGCAATGCATATTTATTCCTTTCCTAAAACCTTTTGAATGAAGGTGATGTTGAATAGTTTTCATATTTGCAAGTAGTTTACATGAATCATGACACAAGTACTTGTCAACAAAACTTTCAGTTTTAATGTTTTTACATGTTCTGTAGATAGGAGCATTATTTATCCATAGAAATCCATGTTCATGTTGGCTTCCTTGATTTTGGAATTTTGTTACAAATAAATCATCAATGACATCACTAAAGTACTTGGACTCATGTAAAATTAACTAGCATATAGCATTCATTCTACTTCTATAATATCATACACAAGTAATAATGTAATTTATAATCAAGGTATCAATATCATCTTCCTCTGCTTCATTTTTAGTTGAAGTTTTTTTCTCTCAATTTATTTGTTGGGAAGGCCTTACTAAAGGCTCCCATATATGTTCAACAATGCTAAACAAGACAAAGAAATTTGATGGACCCAAATGTTCGATCATTACATATAAGTTCTAGAATAAATGAAAAATATAGTCCAATGATGTTCATATTTATCTAAGCTCCATATACACAACCTTTGACTATATCAACCCAAAAAATGTCATAAATCTAATCTATTATGAACATCTATCTTTGAATATACCCAAAGTCCCGTAGTCTTCACCAAGAGCAATGTCTATTTGATTATTACAAAGATCATAAATCATAAACACTATACAAATCACTAGAATCCATGTAATAGTGTTTTTGTAACTTGCTCTTCATCATAGTGGTCATTATCATCATTACTTTCAGTATCTAATTCACATGCATATGGATGTTTGTTTTGATCAAAGATTTGTTTCTAGTCCTTATTTATTATGACATTCTCTAGTTTATAAAGCAGAGTTTTAAATAGCCATTTCAATTCTTTCATGAATTTATGAACATGTATTACCAAGCAACAAATATAATTTTAAACACTAAACATATTTTAATTTTCACAACCACTTTACTAGATTCATTCTTTTCATGAGGAAGTTTAATTTTAATTCTAGATGTGTGAGAAGGCACATACATTAGTCTACAAGTCAATGTCACTTATGGTTTTCTAAAACGCTACACAAGTTCCCATATTTGAAAAATGGCTATCTTAGTGATATTAGTATTTCTTCCAATTCGTAAAGTCATTTCACCATGAAAATTTGTCTATTAGGCCTAATTTCCTCTAGAACTGCGAATTTGATAAATTTTCATTGTAGAATTGAGACTTCTGTGATTTGTCATAGTTATAAAGAGAGCTTCTGCGTAAATCACATAAGAAAGATTTCTGCCAACGCGTTTCGAACCAACCAATGTGGTTCATCGTCAGGACGATGAACCACATTGGTTGGTTCGAAACACGTCGACAAAAGTCTTTCTTAGGACCTCAAGTCCTATGACACTAGCATCATACAACACATTATCTCCATAAAAGAAAATTAGAAACCTTTCAGCCATAAGCTTATGAGGATCAATCCCATCCTATTGCCTTCTATTGAAAAGGAAATCAGGAGGATGTATGAAGCAAAGATAATAGAACCAATTAGATTCTATGATTGGGTTTCAAATTTGGTGTTAACAAGGAAGAAGACTGGTGAGATCAGACTTTG
This sequence comes from Pinus taeda, assembly GCA_000404065.3. Lineage (NCBI taxonomy): Eukaryota > Viridiplantae > Streptophyta > Pinopsida > Pinales > Pinaceae > Pinus > Pinus taeda. The sequence goes on along the minus strand of APFE031016787.1, from coordinate 30,853 downwards.
TGTTGATCTCAGGAATCTTTCACTCAAACAGTTACCCTCTCCCTAAAATGGATCATATATTACAAAGGGTAGTAGGGTCAAACAGAATCACACTATTGGATGGGTTTTCTGGTTACAATAAGATTCTAGTTCACCTAGATGACCAGTCTAAAACTCTATTTACTACTCCTTGGGGCACATTCATGTACGTGAAGGTGCCTTTTTGATTAAAGAATGCAGGGGCCACTTTCCAAAGAGCCATGGACATAGCTTTTGCTAAGGAAATTCATGACTTCCTAGTAATGTACTTAGATGATATCATTGTATTCTCAATATGGGATAAACAACACTTAGATCATCTAAGGCAAGTTTTCATCAAATGTATGAAGTATGGAATTTCTTTGAATCCTAAAAAACAATTATTTGGGTTAGAAGACAGAAAGTTATTAGGCCATATGATCTTTGAAGATGGTGTCTGAATAGATCATGAAATAATTGAAGCCATCTTACAGATACAACACCCTAGGAGCATCAGGGAATTACAAGCCTTTTTAGGGAAAATCAGCTTTATTAGGAGATTTATTTCTAGCTTAACAAAACTAATTAGGTCATTAAACAATATGTTGAAAAACTATTCGACCATAAAATGGATAGTTGAGGCTAAAAATTCCTTTGAAGACATTAATCTAGCCTTAACTAAAACACTAGTTTTGATCAATCCAAAATTTGACAGGGATTTCATTTTATTTTCCTTTGCCTCAGAACATACAATTGTTGTAGTTTTACTACAAAAGAATGATCAGGGTTATGAACAACCTATTGCCTTTTTTAGTAAATCCCTAAGAGATGCTCCTCTAAAATGCAATATAATGGAAAAGCAAGCCTTTGCTTTGGTCAAAGCTATCAAAGATTTTAGAGTTTACATTTTATATTCTCATATAATAGCCTATGTCCCCAATTCATTAGTCAAGGATATCAGAACTAAGGATTGTCCAGATGGAAAGAGAGGGAAATGGATTGCTACTATATTAGAATATGATCAAGAAATCAAGACAGCAAAGTTAATCAAAGGCAAAGGTTTAGCCAAGCTCATGGCTGAATCGAATTGTCAGGCCTTAGATATAAATTTTATTATAGAAATGGATAATGGAGAAGAGATGGTGACTCCACCAATCAACCAGGCCTTTATTGAATCACCATGGTATGCTGACATCATATATTTTTTACAAAATCTACAAGCTCCTCCTGAATTACCCAAGACCAAAAGCAGATTTTTAAAAAATGAAATCTTTAAAATTTTGTATAATTAACAATGCTTTGTTTTGGAGGAATCATGAAGGTATCCTTCTTAACTATTTATTGAAAGAAGAATTTGACAAGCTGTTACAAGAGTTTCATGTAGGTGACTATGGAGGACATCTTTAATGGAAAACCACTACCGACAAGATCCTTAGAGCTGGTTTCTATTGGCATAATTTGTTTTCTCGTGTAAAGAAATTTGTAACCTCCTATCATAAATGTCATATTTTTGAAGGAAAGGAAAATATTTTATTCTTGCCCTTAAAAGCAATCACTGCTGAAGCACCTTTTCAACAATGGGTCTTGACTTCATTGGTGAAATCCACCCACCTTCCTCTGCCCATCAAAAATGGATCCTCACTGCTACAGATTATTTTACCAAATGGCTAGAAGCCATACCGTCAAGGCAAGCCATACACTATTATAATAACCTTCCTTGAATCGAACATCCTATCCAGGTTTAGGTGCCCTACTAATATCATCACTGATAATGCAGCAGCTTTCAAATCCAGAAGGATGATTGATTTTTGTAATGAGTACCATATAACTTTGGGCCATTCCACAGCTTACTATCCCCAGGGAAATGGACTAGCAGAGTCCTCAAACAAAATTCTAGTAAATATCATCCAAAAACTACTAAAGGAAAACAAGAAAACATGGAACAAGAAGCTAAGAAATGCCTTATGGGAAGACAGGCTAACCATGAAGAAATCCATTGGTACTAGTCCTTATCAATTAGTCTATGGAATGGAAGATGTTTTCCCATCTTCCTTGGGAACAGTAGTGATGAAGCTACTCCAAGAGTTGCAAGTTGAACCAAATGACATCCAAAGAAGAATCAACCAAACAATTCATTTACAATAGACCAGGGAAGAAGTGTACATCAAATCTCAAGTTGTGTGGGAAAGGAGACAAAGGAAGAATATTTTTACCTAGGAGACAAAGTTCTAAAATGGGATTCAAGAAGAGAGGATAAAGGTAAACATGGGAAATTTGATTTCCTATGGAAAGACCCATATATTATTTATGATTTCAGAAGAAATAATGCTTTCTTTCTCAGAGAAATGGATGGCACCGAAGCAGAAGGAGGACTAGTGAATGGTTGAATTCTCAAACATTATATTGAGCCTAGTTACTGATTTCACTAATCATCTATACATACTTTACTTTTAAAGTCTAGAGTTGATTGGATGGTAATGTTTGAAGTTGAAGCCCGAAGAGAAGGCCCTAAGCTTCAGAAGTTTTTACTGTCATAAATAGTAATAATGAAAAAATATGAAAAGGAGAAGTTGCAGGATAACATCACATCAATTCAGAAGGCCATTGATCTACAAAGTTCTTGACATTTCACCAGGAAATTCCATCCCCAATTGGAGCCACTATTAGGTTCCTATACCAATAAGAGTCATAATTTTTGAATGGCTAATATTAAATGTTTTCCATATTAAAAAAAATAAGAAAATGTAAAGAGGGTATGTCCTAAAATGAATAATCAAATGACAAAAATAATAAAAGGGTCAAAAAGGATGAAAAATATGAAACCTAAGAAAAGAAAAAGACCACGAAAGTGTGCAAGTCAAAATGCCACTACTATTTACTTTTTGTGCATAATAAATGATTGTGTGCAGTTTGTAACCTTTGCCACAATCCATGATAGTCAAAATATTTAAACTTGGCTATTTCATGTTTCAATTTCATGTCTATAGATAGAGAATAAAAATCTGACCAAACTGTTTAATTTTGGCATATAAGTATATAGGTAGAGTAAATAAAAGGAGCTCAACTATTTAATTTGAGCCCTTGGATGTAATAAGGTTAGAATTAGTTAGTTTACTATTGTGAAGAAAAAGAAAAATGTTTGATAAGGGTTCGCTAGCTCAAATGCACCCTAATAAAGAGAAGTAAAAATGGTAGGATGAGTAGATGGGCAAGTAGTAGAAAGGTTGCAGAATTATGTTGATTGATTAGACAAAAGCATGTGTATCATCTTTTTCATCATAAAAGTTCCAAATGTGACAGGGCACTCAAGCATGCAGATTGATATCAAAGTCAATTAATTAATTTCCCTCATTCATTTCACCTTTTACTTAACTAATTTCCCACAATAAAGTTCAAAGTACTTAAAAACCCTAAGTCAAAGAGGCTCAGAGCATTTCTCTAACTTTTGGAGGGACCGGACCCTCAGCTCAATGACTTAGAGGCAATAAGTACCAACTCCCCTCATAAACATTCATTCCCCCTTCAGTTCATTAATTTTCCCTAATGATACTCTTTTCCTAAGGTCAAAATGCTTTTACTTAGGAGACATCTTTATTCCCCTACTTAATTCATTTTCATATAAAAAAACCTACAAAAAACACTATATCCTAAGTTTTATGGAAAAGCATTTAAAACATGAAATATCAAATACTTAGGGTGTTGTGCCTCTTTTCGCTCATTTTACCAATTACTGATTTATTTATTAAATCTCGAATAAAAACCCCTTTTCCCGATATATATTTAACTCCTGAAATATTAATTAACCCCACCTTAGTATAATTATATAAACTATAATATTACCCAAAACCCTGAAAATCCCCTAACTAATTGACCTCCGATTAAGTTAGTCAAAAAACCCAATTAAATCTCATTGTTAATCATCTTGATGCCTTAACCCTACCTTGAACCCTCATTAAACCAAAAACCACCACGCTTAATTACCCGCCAGGCCCCCCCACTACCCTCCGTGGGACTCCACTACTCGATCGCTACATGATCCCTCCTCTTCACCTCTAGCTGTCCTCATCCATTTTGGAAGGGCCTGATATCCGAAGGTTACCTGCCTGAAAAGGGTTGTTTTCTAATGGACCCCCAAGGCCATGTGTCGCTCGATGAATGGAATCGAGCAGCCTCCTGCGAAAACCACCAAGTGCCCAAAATCTATGTGAAACAAACCACTTACTGACTGCCTGCTATGCACCAAAATAACTATTGTCCACCTCGCTACATGACAAATGACCAATGTTCACCTATACCTGCCAATTTTGACTCTCTCGCATAAAGCCAAAAAGCACCAAATCATTCATTTTTATTTTTTTTCAACTGAAAACCTCCATGCACACACCTGCAAATGCGAAGCTATCAACCCATGTATAATTGAACCCTAAAGATGCCACAAAGCTCCCAAATTTCCTTCCAACCTACTTAGAACCTTTTCAACCGTTCACAATTTCCAGCCAACCTGTTAAGAGCTAGTTCCCCCTAATTCCAAGTGTTTAAGCCATAATTCACTAGAAAACCTTTCAAATTTCAAGAACCAGTTACTGAATTTGTTAGTTAAAGTAAGAATTAATTATAGAAACTCAAGTAACTTGCCCTTACACTGTACTCAACCACCCTTGCCCTAAAAAAACTGAAAATCACCTCCCCCATTCTCAAATCCACAAGAACTGAGAATGGCTACCCCAATTTCCATTGATGTGAAACTTATTTCCACTCCTCACCTGGACCTAGACCATCTCCCCCTAGCTGATAAAGATTTCCAAATCAAGGACACCTCTGTCCATTAATCCCCTCTTAAATTATATTTCCAATAGAGAGACCAATACCTTAACCATGCTACTAAAATTGGTCTTTGGGAATCCAATTTACCCAAGTACCAATTCCTTGAAGCTCATATTTTCCTAAAAATTTTCCATTACTACCATGCAAACTATATCCCTAGCCAAAGAGCAGTGATGCCCCCTAACCAGACTGTACTTTTCATCGTCACCGCAAAATCAATTGATGAAATGTTACAACTACAACTAGGGCAAAACCTAACCCCTATTTCAATTGGAAACCTATTTGATTGATTCCCCAAGCTTACCACTACAAAACTTGCTGAGATGTTCCAAACCTTCATTGTAGAAGAAAATCATATTCCAAAAGATTCTCCTCTATTTGTGTACACCATATTTTCAGAATTTGGCCAGGATATTGTAGCAATGATATCTAGTGTCCTTGGTTACACCACCAGTGAGTATATAGATGAAATCATCCTAGATTTCATGTCCATCTTCACTCCAGGATCGCCTCCTACTGTCAGTTATGATCATGTCAAGTTTATAGCCGATAGGATGCATGACCAGTTCCTTAGGATGAGTAATGAGAGAGTTTTCAAGTATTCCTCTGTTTTGTATCACCTTTTTCCATACTATCAAGCAGATAAGTTCCCCTTTACTCTCCAGAAGCTTGATACAAAAGGTCACCCTAGGTCACTGATTTTTTGGACTCCATTGACCCATAAATATGACTCCCCATATTCATATACAAACTTCATAAACCTATTTTTACATCCCATTATGACAATGTTGCTGGGAAGCTGTCCTCCAAGAATCAGTTTAGATATAAGGAGGATCCTGCAACTCTCAAAACAACACAAAGTGCGGGATTGGTACTTGTACCAAATATGCACTGAAATTAGAATTTATGGTTCAAAGTTGGCCCCATATAAACTACCAAGATACCTCCCAATGAGTTTTTTTCCTCTGGAGTACTACAGTCAGATAATCAATTCAGATGAGGTGCATTTTTTCATAGCCAAAAAGAAGGCCCAACTCAGGATCAGAAATAACTTAGTCCACTTTATTTGCAATAGTAGAGAAGCTGGAAAGGAGGTAGACCAAATTATTCTAAGACTAAATCTGAAATAGAGCTTCATGTGGAGATATGGTCCCTTAGACTTCACTTGCAACAACAAAAAAACAAGATGGCTCCCTACATTCACCACCGAATCCCTGAAATAGAAAAATATGCAAATCAGTTGGAATGGGTGGAGAATACTTTAGTGCACAGGGATAGCACTAAATTTGCTATTGAAAACACACTAATTGATCTAGAGAAACAACTTGATGAGGGTTATTTTCTACAAGTACTAGGAGGATCTCAGGTCCAAGAAGAATGACAATCCTAAGAAGAATCACAGATACAACGAGAGTCAGAAGCACCAAAAGATTCAGAAGCTCTAGAAGAACCAGAACAATCAGAGAAAATAGATAGACTAGAGGTCACCATGAGCAACCCCCTAGTATTACAAACTCCTCTAAATGAGGAGAAAAGCCTCAAAATAAATAGGGAAGGCGCTACTCCCTCAAGAAGAGCAACATCATAGGCCTATGCAGAAACAAGCCAGGCAAAGAGACAAAGAATGAATCGTATTTCAGAACAAGAATATACAAAGGAGACAACTGATGTTACAAACATTGAAAGAGAAGGGAGAAGGCATGCCACTCCCTCTGGAGGCATCCTAGAACCTTCCACATCACATACCCAGATATTGGAAAGACAACAAAGTGTGGATGTATCCTCTTTTAGGATGCCAGCAGACAAGGACCAAGAAATCAAAGAAAGGTACAAAGAAATAAAGGCCAGGAATGAGAGGCTGAAAGCCTAGACGTATGCACAGTATTTGAAGATGACCCCTACCAATCAGACAAGGCTTATGTCAGCCTATGATGTGAAAGAGGGGAAAATTCCAATGACATTCATAAAGCCCACTACTCAGCAACCAAGAACAGTAGTAGACTTCAAAAAGATAGACTTCGAAGTATTGGCAAAGGAAATTCATCCTATTGACCAGATTGAGTTGCATAAGTAGACAAGGGAGATGAGTTACTCCACCTTGATAGGGAAAGACATCGCTGCCCACCAATTGCAAAACTTTCTAAATAGTATATCATAATAGTTCTAGTTGGAGAAGGCCTCTTCACAGGCCAAAGATACCAAAATCAAGTCCTTAGAGAACTTAGTCATTGAGTTGGGACATAATCCTAAAAGATGTAAAGGCCACAGAAAAATTAATAAAGAAGAAGAATGATGATATAGCTGCTCTGAAGAAGTAGCTCAAGATTTCCCAGTTGCATCACCCACAAATAGTAGAAGTCTTGGAGGCACAAAAAGGACATGAAGAGCTCATTGACTTGGTCGTAAAGCTAAATGACCAACTAAAAGAGGTAGAGAAAGAGTTGGAAATTTTGATTTAGTCCAAGAAAAATGACCTGGAAACGACTTCCACAACTACCATTCCCACATTGACAACATCAATTCCTTCTACATTGGTAGCATCATTGGCACCAACAACTCCACCTTCCACAACACTACCAATCACAACTGAATCTACTGCAGTAGGCACATCTACAGAGAAAATAACAGAGCGAGTAAAAGCCATGGAGGAGAAGTCCATCCAGGCAACAAAGCTCAAAAGGCTAAAGGAGAAAGTGGCAAGCTTAGAAACTGACTGTAAGCTTGTTGAAATTCAACAAAGAGAAGAAACAAAGAAAGCCCTAAGGATGGGTGAGAAAATCAATGTCCTAGAAAACGATTTAACATTGCAGAAGCCACTAGGACAGGCCAAAGAAATGCTCTGGGCCAATATCATTGACTCTGTCAATGATATTTGGCCATCAATTCAAGTTATATTTAAGAAAACTAAATTGGTGAAGGTAGCCACTGAGGCTATCCAGAAAGTGAGGGAAGAGTTGGGTGAGATGCCTGATGATGCCAATCGACTCATCCACTTCTTGAACAGTAAGAACAAACATGAGCTCAATGAGCTTGGTATAGAGGATAGGACTAAAGCCATCCTAGAGGTCAAAAAGGTTCTTTCCAAAAGAAACTTTATGCTAAGCTTGGAACAAAAGTGCCATAACATGCAGGTGGCCATTGACAAGTTTATGACCAAATTTAAAATTTTGAGGGACAAAGGCCTTCCTAGTCCTATGGTCATTCATGATAAACTCATGACCCAATTGGACCACACTGACAGACTTAGGAAATTGGCTAAGGAACAAGCTAGTACTTCAAGTATCAAAGCCTTGCCAATAGGGAAGGTACTATATGACACTTTTGAAAACTTGTTCTTTTTAGAACATGAAGTGAAACATTTGTTTGTCAATAAGCCTAATTTTGCTAAGTACACAGTGGTAGAAAAAATCTATGGGAGAATGTTGAAATTAAAGTTACCTGAGGATGAATGATGGGAAAAAATGACAAATTTACTATAAGTTTTACATCAGAAAGTTATATCAAAAAGTTACTACAGTATGTCTGAAGGCAGCCAGATGAAACAGGTAAAGACAGATCAGCAGGGTCAAAGAGTAACAGGGTCAAAGGGTATCAGTGAAATATCAAACTGAAGAAGATTATAACATACAAATATCAACTAGCTTAAAGGGCTACAACTCATCTACAAAATCCAACACTACCACAATAAAAGGGACAACATAATGCAGTTTTCCATCTATCTCTATCTTCATGCTTGAAGATATTTTTATTTCTTAAATTAAATCTCAAGTTGTTATGAGATATTTTGTAATTAGTTTTGTATAAATACTTCAAATTTTGAAGTATTTGGGTGGATTCAATGACATTTCTATAGACTTTTCCTCTCAAATCAAAGTTCTATTATATCAATGACTGGATTGGCTTGCTGGATCAAGGAATAAAGATTAGATATTTTACGGGATTCTTGTGTAAAGCGATATACAAATAAGTGTTTTCTCATGTTTATTGTTATTTCTCTTATCTGTTTCCATAATCTTGTTTGTTTGTTTGAAATCTAAATGTATGACATGGAATGATATATCAAAAGTTGCTTTAATGCACTCTGTCTTGACTGTTTTACATTCTAAATGATTTCTGCTAAGCTATCTTAGTTAGGGAATTCTCAATTGCTCCTTAGCTTTCATAGTTTCTCCTCGTGGTATATAGCAAAGGATTCCTGATTTCCCTTTGTTCATGATCACCTGCTTTCTTCATTCTTATCCAGTCCAAGGATTCTTAGCTGCACTTGCACCCTGGTCAAAATCATCTCACTCATTAAACCTGAAGATTTTCCTTTTTACTTTGATAGCCTACCCTATGAACATTCCCTTAATGATCTGGTCTAGCTATGCTATCCCTTGATTGACTTCATAGCCCGATGGCTTGAAGGTCTAGCTCTATCCATTTGTTCCATGAATTCCACTACCCAACCTTCACTCTAAAATCCAAATCCTGATGAACACTAAGAGCTAGCCTAAAATCTAATAAAAAAAAAGCTAAATCATAAATGGAGAGAACTTTTTGAACTTACGTTGGTTAGAACCTGATCCTAAAAGATTGGTTTGTGGTTACCTTGGATGATTCCTTCTTTTTATAACTTCTAGGGAAAACTTCTGAGTGATAACAGGTTCAATCCTTGGATCTCTGGGTAGTCATGCCGCTAGATGGAGCTCTGAGCATGGAGGGGGAAACTGATAAGGCTACTATCAGCACGTGAAGGAATGTTGGCCTCAACTTGACCGCGCTCCCTAGTGAATTCTTTCACACACAAAAAGTGGGTGTGATTGAAGACCTTAAAGCCCAAGAATAGCATGTGATGAGCATGATCAACAAGAAGAATGTCAACAACGAACATATATTCATTAAGAAGACAGCCACAGTAGAAGGCTAGATGAAGGTTCAGGAGAAGAATGAACGCATTGCAGCCATGCTAGTTGAAGCATGCAAAACTATTCCAGAGTTGCATATCTTAGAAGAAGCGCCTATGGAAGCCAAAATTAGGAAATTTGGTGCAAGTGTGCACGATGCATGGATAGAGATGGCCAAGGTTCAGTTTGATATGAACCTAAAAGTTATAGAGCTTGAGTTAAAGACATTGCCTTCAACTTGACTAGAGGTCAAAGAACAACGTGAATCTACTATGAGGGATGGAGTCGTTATAGTAGATGCCGCAATAGCGGAATGCATTGTGCTCTTCAAGTAGTCTATGGAGCTAATCACGAGTCTACAGGAAGATCCTAACCTATAAAGGTTAAACACAGAGGCCTGGGAACTACAACAACAGTATGACAAAGCAAAGGTGACAGCGTGCGTCATCACTTTCACACAGATATTGGCAAAGTTTCAGGAGGAAAAGTAACTGCAATATGAAGTGGAAGTAGTGCAACAAAGAGAGGTTGTCCTCAAGGTCATATTGAGGCCTTAGTTGGAGGAGGCCTATGTGATCTCCACCACCATTGGGGAGAAGTTGGCCAACTTGCAGAGAACACAATAGCAAATCTAGGAAGATAGTACAGGACCAACAATCGATCAGCTCATGGAGCAGGTCAAGCAGGTAGCTACGTAGTGCACAACTGAAGTTGCAGTGGCACAAGTGGAGCTAGAATGTCTTTGCCATAAGATCTCTACACCAGCATAGTGATTCGATGATGAGTCACAATATTTGTGTTGGGGGCTTGTTAGGACAGCGTCCCCTAAGGTCAATTTTTGGGCAAAAGCCCAAGCTCTTGTATATAAAAAGTAAATTCCCCACAAGATGTGGTCACGGAGTGCGTATATGTAAAGTTTCATAAAGATTTTTTACCCTTCTTTTAGGTAAGATGTGTCAGCTTTAGAAGATCTACACATGGTCCACAGACCATGGGATTGTATAAAAAGGAAAGTCTTAGAAGAGTCTAAGGCAATTTTTTGGTAGAAAAATATATGAATGTACTGGGTCAGTAGAAGTGACGAGCGAAGAGTCTAAGAGTAAAAGAGAGGCTCTGTAGCCATGAGCATAGAGGCCCAGAGTAGAGTCAGCAGCTGAGTGCGGGGACCCCTATAGCTGAGTGCACAGGGTAGTTTGAGTCTGTAAGAATATATGAAGCATTAATAAAAAGACTGTTATGGAAATATATGTGTTTTGTCCGTTTACTTCTTTTATGAATGAATGCGATTATGTTATGATGAATAATGGGTTTATGATTTAATGTTTTATGATGCATGAATCTGTATGTTTTACATTGTTATGCAAACAGAAGTCATAATATCTATTTACTCGAAGAATATCTTAATGCATGTTAAATTATTAAATACTTAAGTTGATCTAGGTAAATACTGAGGTAGAAGCAATCTCAGAAGCATGTAAGTAGTTGATTCACCTATTTAAGGTCCACGAAAGACAGTCAAAGAACTTCACAAAGGTCTAAGGGTGATTAAGAGAAGTATATTGATAAGCCCTAAAAGGCTTATCAATCTGTATGAAGGCAGAGCTATGGCATAAAATGACATTATACTAATCTCTGGGTGCGAAAACTTGGTTCCAACATTGCCCCATACTGCTTTGCGTGAGACTTCAGTTCGCACTCCATTGATTGATGCTAAAAGGGCCAATAGTGTAGGGATTTGTTTGGCTAACTAAACACTGAACCTGGGTCAGGACCCCCTAAGGCAACACCCATTGAGCACCTCCTGCACCACGCCACTCCCATGACCTGTCTAGCATCAAAGAGGCACCACCACCATAACTTTTGAGCTTCAAAGAAACATCACAGCAATGACCCATCCAGCCTAAAGAGGCAAGTAACTGACTTATTTTCTGTATAAATGTAGATGAGTGATAACAGAGATAACATAGTTGAAGTTGTATGCAACTGTAGCTGCATGCTCTTGTAGCAGTGGTTTCCAGGTTTGACGTAGTCTTACACAGTTAGTCTTGCTGCTTTGTCATTTTTCATTTCATGCAAATGGAGTGGTTTTTGTTAGCAGTTGACACTGCATGTTTGAGTTATGTACACTTTGTTGTACTCTGATCAACGTTTCAATTGGTATAAGATCCATAACTACCTTTGTTTCCTTCCACTACTCTATTTAGTTTTTAATTACTGACCAACAGTTGTTAGAGTTGTCTCTTTTGTCTGTTGGGAATTATTTGAGTATCCATTACTATTTGAATAAAAAAAGAGTTGTTAAGCAGTGTCCTTATGATCGAATTGTTGTTTGTTTTGAATTGTTGAGTGTCGTGGAGCTGTAGTGGGTTGAAAATGGAATTTAAGTCAAGGTCATGTATGGAGCAAAATGTTTGTGTTGAAGCATCAAGTTCTCTTCTTCATATTTTATTTGGAGTACAAAAATCCTGAACATGAGACCAAATCATGTACAAGCGTCAATTAACCAACTGAGAAAATTAGAGATAAAGGTCACAATTCTGGGTTAGTCACCATCTTGTGAACCTCGATATTAGCTTTTGTTGTAAGAAAGCATCATTATATATTGTTGTGAGCTAGTAGAGTGATGACAAAATTGAGAAGAATTGACGCGTCATATTCAGTTTCATGATTTTTTTATTTGACACATATTAAAGGTATGTTAGATTCAAGTGAGACCAATTAATTTTTACCTTCGAATTAATGCTCTAAATGTGTCCTACATCGGCTATGTTTAAACAGAACATTGAAAAACTATTTTCAATTTTTTCTGCATGTGGGAGAACTTCTATAGCATGGAATGTTGAACTTGCTAGAAGTTGGAGAACATGTTAAAAACGGTGCATTAAGTCTTGTATCATTGTAACCTTTAGTCCCACTTAGTTTACAGCTAAATTCAAGTCAACTTAAGGCTTAGCATGCATTGTTGAAGCTCAAGCTCGCTATATTGCTATCTTAAGTGGAAATTTAATTATAAGGACATTAAAATTCTTTTGTCTACAACTCTGAACGGTCTGGTGTTATCGAGAAATCTAGTGTCTACGCAGAGCTGCTAGTCCCACTAAGACAGGTAACTATATTAGAAACAAATAGATTAAAGTTACTTTTGTTTTCCTTTACGAGAAGTAGATAGGAGAGGAGCAAAGAATACCAACCTCAATCTTTCGCTTGGTTCCCTACTTGTTCCTTCTCCCATCTGACAGATCTCTGCCACTCTTTCCTTGACCACTCCGCTTCAAAATGTACCTGTAAAGTCAAAGCATCATAATACCTTCAAAATGCAGAGATCTACAATCATAAACAATATAGGACCAGATATATATTGACCACACAAATGCATATATTATCAGACATACAAGAATGTGGAGAAAAACTTGAATAGCTTTATTTATATAAATATTAAAAGAGAGGATTACAACCCATTAATCTGGCGCAACATCATCCTCCCAGTATGAAAGCCATTCTTCACCTCATGAAAAGCTTAGATCATCCAACACTATGATGTTCCACCAGGAAACCAACAACACTTCCTTACAAGATACAAGATTCCAGCCTCTGGATCTCTGGG
>APFE031016786.1:19646-43348 GCA_000404065.3 Pinus taeda | reverse complement strand
GACACAAGAAAAGAACTATCCTCATACCTAATTCATTTTTTAACGAGGTTGACTCAGTAACAGGAACTATCCTCTAACCTGATTCATTTTTTAAGGAGGTTGACTCAGTAACAGGAACTGTCCTCGCAAAATCCTACTTTCTACAATCTACCTACGTATCTTAAAATCTAGCTGATTCATTTTTTAATGAGGTTGACTCAGTAAAAGAACTATCCTCATTACAGCCTATTTCATTTTTTAACGAGGTTGATACAGGAAAAAACTATCCTCGTACACTCTATTTCATTTTTTAACAAGGTTGAGATAAGAACAAAACTATCCTCGTACACCCTATTTCATTTTTTAACGAGGTTGAGACAAGAACAAAACTATCCTCGTACACCCTATTTCATTTTTTAACGAGGTTGAGACAAGAACAAAACTCTCCTCGTACACCCTATTTCATTTTTTAACGAGGTTGAGACAAGAACAAAACTATCCTCGTACACCCTATTTCATTTTTTAACGAGGTTGAGACAAGAACAAAACTATCCTCGTACACCCTATTTCATTTTTTAACGAGGTTGAGACAAGAACAAAACTATCCTCGTACACCCTATTTCATTTTTTAACGAGGTTGAGACAAGAACAAAACTATCCTCGTACACCCTATTTCATTTTTTAACGAGGTTGAGACAAGAACAAAATTATCCTCGTACACCCTATTTCATTTTTTAACGAGGTTGAGACAAGAACAAAACTATCCTCGTGGCCACTAATCATGGCTTCCAACTGGAAGAAAGACATGTCAATGGACACACCTTGATCATGGCTTCCAAGAGGTCTTCATCAGAAGGAAGAAGAGTTCTCTGGAAGGAACACATGTCAAGGGACTCAAAAGGGAGAATAACATCGTGTTCAAATAATCCCATAGAGTTTTCCATGTCAATTACCAGATCTAAATCAAAGGAAGATGAGAAAACAGTGAGAGGCTCACTAACATCGGTAACTGAAGACATGGGATCAGTTGCCACATAATTAACCCGTGGCGGGGTAGATACCACTTTAGAATGAGGAACATTTAGGGTTGTCATATTATCGGTAGTTGAAACAAGACTAGGGAATGAAAGTTGGTCTACAGTCACAATATTTCCATTGTGAGGGAAAGACATCACGCAAAAGAGTGTCGATACGACAGCTTTCATTGAATAAACATAGTCTCGCCCAAGGAGTAAATTGAAATCCAAGGGACCTCGAACTACCATAAGATCAATACAGACATTTTTACCTTCCAAGGTAATAGAAAACTTAGGAAGGATCCCTAAAGGTTCACTAATGGTTCTGTTAAAAGCTTTCAGATTCTGCGTAATAGGCACAAGCTGAGGGGAACCCAAAGCTTTCCAAGCGGTTGAGGATAAATACTAACAGAAGCACCTTCATCTACCTGTGTGCGATGCATGTCCCTACCACCAGCCTTGACAATGATTTGGAAAGGGATGGAGGAAGGAAGACGAGGTTCTGTCAGTCTGTTCCAATCGAAGGAAAAGACCTCAGTACTTGGAGGGGGTTCTGTAGAAATGGCCCCCGGCATAGAGGAATCTGATGTAACAAAAAGAACCTGAGCAGGATGAAGTTCACTTTCTAAAGGGAAAGTGGGATCGATCGAATGCGAAATTGAATCGACCACTTGATCAACTAATGGATCATCAACCTGAGTGACATGAGTTTCACTCTCCAATGAAAAAGTGGGATCGACCGTACTTGAAATTAGATCAATCACTTCGTCAGTTGACGGTAGGTTGGGTAAAAGTTTACGGTAACCAGTTGGAAATTCTTTCCGTGGAACAGTAAGGTTTTCCAACAATTTTTAGGCTTCATCCATGTGAGGGCAAATGTGAGTTTGATGACTCCCATTGCATAACTTACAAGGAAACCTAACTTTACCCTTTTTCCCAGGAACCTGACTATCACTAGTTGCTGCATCAATGAACAGTTGATGAGATTTTTCTGACCATACTTCCAAGACCTTTGGAATACCAGGACAATTGATAAGGAAGTGGTCACCCTTACAAAGCCTGTAAGGGTATTTGGGTTTACGATGCATGTCGGAATTTTCCTCAACACAACTAACACTTACGGTCATGTTTGGTTGGTTGACCTCTTTCTTATCTTGCTTCTTCTTCTTCTTCTTCTTCCCTTTCTTCTTCTTCTTAGCCACCTGGTTACTAGCATCAAGGCTTTTACCAAGCGAAGAGGAATAAATGGAGGAAGAAAAATTAGGCGAAGAAGGTAAAGGGTCAACAGAAGGTTGGTGATGTTGAGATGGTGAACTCTGTTGAGGTGAAGCATTCGGTTGAGGTGGAACAATTGAAGTATTTGGGGCCAACGAAGTTGAAAATAACCATATCGGTAAACCTATTGTAAATCTAAGTAATGACAAAGTATCCATATAAGGAGGACCAACATTTCCAAAGAAAGGAAAAGTACTAGGATCCTCGTTAAGAGGGGTTCCTAGGTTGGTAAATTCCGGAACATTTGCCATTATATTCAACTTCAGTGAATTTTATTAACAATTTTAAACTAAAATTAACAATTCACAATTCACACCTAACAATTAAAATTCACAATTCACACCTATGGTCTCTAAAAGTAAAAACAAACAAATTAACACACGCTATCAAATCTAGGAGTCAAACCACACACAAACAGTAACTTTCCGTACCGAAGACACTAGTTGGTGATGAAATCCAATGTCGCAGAGTTCGATACAAAAATAGTGGTCGGAACAGTTACCCTGGCAACCTGCTTAATGAATAGACTGGCACAAGTTTCTCCACTTAAACCATCTCGAGTGAAGAAAACCCCCCAGAAAATCCAAGTGAGTCTAGCCGACGTCTGCTCCAGGTATAGTGGGATCTTCCCTCGATCGTAACCTTAGGAAGAATCTTATAGAATATGGTCACTAAGGTTACCAACAGAAGCAAATATACCTGGGGGAATAGTCTGCGATCCGATACGCACGCAAGGGCAGAGTAGCAAGCTCAATCCCCTTGAAGGCTCCTCGAAATAATCCGAGGTTTACCAACAAGTGACCCCAGGCTCCTCGACAATGGTTAATCTGAGGTTTACCGTTTGTAATCGTGAATATCTGGCGTCGTTCCCAATGAGGAAGGATTGATTCCCACACTGGTTCGGACACGATCTCGTGCTTCTCCTTTAAGAGGAGCTTTCCAGAGCATAGATGTAACAATTGGATTTTCTCCCTACTGCAAGATCAACTACTTGTTTGTTTTACTATCTTGGAGAGTTAACTAAAACCTATTCCAAGTCACTAGCCTAAGCTAGATCGGTGGAAAGAGTCCTAAAAATGCAAAAATTACTAGATAAATTTTAATTAAGCGTTGTGTTATTTTGGCTGTTATTACTCAAAAGGGTAAATGGATATGAAACCAATGGTGTTATGACCCGACCCAAAACCGAATGCAATCGAATATGATAATGTAATCTTTTCAATTCGATGAATCCTAACTAAAGTAAGGAGAGAGTTTCCATTCACTTCCAACAATGAAAAAAATCGATCACTAAGAGAAAATATAACTAATTCTCTAATGCACTAATTTCATCGAGAAAAACTAATGCAAATCAAATCCAAAATAGATTTTTATTTCTATTTTTGTGTGTTTAAAACAAGCATAAAAATATGTAAATTCAAACCAAAGAAAACTGATCTAAATCTACGATTGATTTTTCAGAATGTAAACTATGCAATTGTAATCTATGCACAATTCACTTGAAAAGTATGCAAATGTAATCTATGCACATTTGTCATTCATATTCTGAAAATGAAAATTTTAACTATGCAAATGTGATCTATGCAAGAAAATTCTCAAACACAAGATGATTCTAATGTAATCTAAGAACCAATCAAGTGCAAGTCAAGAAAATTGGGTGAGAGTTCCAAAGATCAAAAAATAAAAACAAAAAGATGCAAAATTATGAAAAGACTAAGACAAACCTCCAAGTAATGACCAAAGGAAATAAAATTAAGAATTTCTCAAAAAAGAGACTCAAAACACCCAATTAACTTAATGAAGATTGATGAGAGGAAGAATTTGCTTAAAGAAACTCATAAACAAGGATTTTTGACAGGACACATGCAGATCTAGGTAGACACTAAAAGCTATAAAATAATCTAAACTAAACTGGCCAAAAAGATTTTAGGATTTTCAAAAATTTTTGACAGGGTCCGCAGGCACCCAGTGAAACCAGGTGTGGTACCAATCTGTGTAGTAAAGTAACAGTGCGGACAGGTCTGCACTGTAACTCAAACAGAACGTGTGGTCCTCGTAAAAATTTCTAAAAAACAAAAAATCAATCCATGACCTACAAACTACCCAATCCCACACACATTAAGAAATAAACAGAAACCAAAAATCAAGTTTCTCAAATCAAAGCTAAAGGAAAATTAAACAATCAAATCCCGTCCCTAGTGGAATCGCTAATTTGTTGGCCGGATAAATCGTTCTTGCGGACAAGACCGATCTCCCTAGTATCGAATGATATCTAGCAACAAAGAGCACAAGCAAATCTACTTTTCTCTAAACATTTTTCAATTCATAAATGAATACTAAGAGGTGTATCACACCCTACCTCGGTCCAATGCTTGTTTGTAGCAGTTTAATCCCAACACCTTCAAGCAGTTCCCTTTTAATAACCTGCATACACAAAAAAGCACACATCAAAGCATACCTGCATATAATAAAACATGTTCATTATGAAGATCAAGGAGTTCATAAAATAAACCATTAGAGACAGTTCATTGAGAAAAACAAACTTGATTATATTAATTTTATGAATAAAATAACCTTACAACCTTTGCCTTGATGTTGCCCAAGTCCTTTCCAGGGTCCAGCAGGGGTCTCCTCTACTTTGACAAGCCTCACTCACTTCCCAAATGACATGAAAGGTATGTGATCTCTCCTCTCACAAGCTCAAAAAGGAAGCCTAGTTTTCAGCAACATTTACCCTCAAGAATCTTCAGCTTTCAACCTCCTCTACAACTAGCCCAATGCCTGAATTTATAGTGCAAATGGAGGAAGTTGCAGGTCCACCATTGAAGGGATAAGTTCCTCCTTCAATGGGATAAGCACCTCATATCATGGAGTTAGTTCCCTTAGTTATGGAACGGATGAACCAAAATGGAGCGAACTTTCCAGTGCAATATTCCTTCTAGAAGTGTCTAGAAGTGACCCAAGATGAGTTCTTAAGAATGAACTCACGCCTTTTTAACTTTTACAGGAGTTCGCACCCATTACTCAATGGACAGAGCAGTCAGGTTCGCAGGAAACATGACCATTTTCAAGGCTTGAAATGAAGAGTTGAGGCTCAAGACATGCAAAGGAGGTATGTATGAGTGTTGATGGACTCACACAAACTATAGAAAGTCATGGTGACAATTTTTTGTGTAACACCGAGTATCCATATATTGGGATGGATTTCTAGGGTGACCCAGATTTGGTGTTGCCGACTCGCGAGCAATGGAGTGTTATAGGTAAAAAGGTCTGACATTATCTCTGTTTGTTGTTTTTATAATTTTCTTATGCTTTTTACATGTTATCAAGACTAATCAAACTCATATATTTGTGCAGATATTGGACCAGTGAGACCAACAGTGTACCCGAGGGTAGCAACTACTGTTCCAATAACAGAGGTTGTAGAGAGGGTTGTCCTTCGCAATCTGGACATAGCTGAGACCCTTGCAATATTGCAGGATCAGGCTGAGGGCCTCACCCTTGGTATTCCGGATGTGAGGACCGACGCGTTACCTCTGAGATTACAGTGCCATACTACTGGCATGTTGAGTTGATGTACTAGGATCCTACGTATGATCACACAGGCGGTGACTTGTTATGACCAGCACCATTAGTCTAGGGTGCTTTCCTGCATTTTTGAGTTTTTGGGTCATATGACTGATTTTGTCCTAGACACAGAACATTTTGAAAAAACTATAAACAATTGTATATATTTTTTATTTTTGGAGCTTTATTTTGGTTAAGTTATATGATCCCGATGCAAATGTTGATGAAATGATTTTATTTAATAAATGTTCCAAATATCTATCTAACACATAGTTTGCTAATGAATCGGTTAATGTGTTTAAGTTTTTGGAAATGTGTTGATATTGAATAGAATCAAACTACCTTTCCAAAATCTTGACCCTTAGGAACATACGATAGATAGCTGGATTCCGAATGGAATAGATGCCACTAAGTTGTAGGATGATGAGTTGTGAGTCTAGACTGACAACAAGTTGGCATATGCCATGTGCGATGGCATTAGAGAGAATCTCTATCAACGCTCTATACTCAGCGATGTTGTTTTTTGACCGATCAATACATGCCCCTCTGAAACTCACTAACTCACTACTTGGATCCAAAATGGCATGGGCTGCAGAAGATAGGTTCCGTGTACTACGACTAGCTCCATTGGTGTATCCAACAAACGATTCCAATAGGTTTGACATCTGTAACAAATGCAAAAGTGGATTACCTAACAAAAATGATCACTCTTGATGAAAACAAAAACATAACAAAAGCATATGAAGAGATTACTACACTTACTCAAGCATAGTAATGCTTAAGACACAACTCATTTCGGGGTTGTGATAGTGGAATCCCATCATAATCTACTAGCTCATAGGCTCCTTTTGCTAATACATGCTTAACAATGTAGGGAGCCATCCACAATGATTGGAACTTACCTGCTCCCAATTTATCGAATTCCTGATCGTGGAGTAAAACTAGGTCACCTTTTGAGAAGACACAGGGCTTGACACTCTTGTCAAATTGCACCTTGACTCATTTCTTATGAGCTTTGTTAGACAAGGCGATGTCACGATGGGTTTCATCCAGTTGGATTAGTTCCAAGAAATGAGCCTCTTCCTCTGAAGTTCTGGGGAGAAGGTCGACTGCGAGCTTGAGAGATGAAATTTCACACTCAATCGGTAGGACCGCTTCCAGGCCATATGCCAGTTGAAAGGGTGTAAATACGATTTCATTTCTCACCGATTTCTGGTATGCCCACAGGGCCGAGTACAGGATTAGGTGCCAACTCTGTTTGTGGACTCCAATCATCCTTTGCAGCATGCACTTCAGGACTTTGTTGATGGCTTCAACTTGTCTGTTAGCTTGTGGATAATACGTAGAACTGTCATGGGACAGTCCTAACTTGGCAGCCAATTCAACCATCATGTGATTACGGAAATGCGATCCATGATCTATGACTATAGCCTGTGGAACACCGAATCTAGAGACTACATGATTGAAAAATAAAAGAGCAATCGTTTCACCGTTGTTGTTTAATGTAGGCATCGCCTCAGCCCATTTTGTAAAATAGTCAACTGCGACTATGATTTGTTTAATGTAGGCATCACCTCGGCCCATTTTGTAAAATAGTTAATTGCAACTATGATATACCCATGCCCCCCAGCCAAGGTGGGGTTACATGTCATGAAATCTATGCCCCATTTGGTGAATGGCCCAATAACAACTACTAGATGCAACGGTGCGGGTGGTATTCTGGTTTTGCGGTCGAAGATTTGGCAAGCATGGCAACTTCTGACTACGATTATGCAATCTTTGAACATTATTGGCCAGAAATAACCTGCCCGTAAGATATTTTGTGTTGTAGCATAACCAGATTGATTCCCCCCACACGCGCCTGAATGACAATCATTTAGGACTTTTTCGGCCTCCTCATGGGTGAGGCACCTTCGCAAA
The DNA here is from genome assembly GCA_000404065.3 of Pinus taeda. Lineage (NCBI taxonomy): Eukaryota > Viridiplantae > Streptophyta > Pinopsida > Pinales > Pinaceae > Pinus > Pinus taeda. The sequence continues at coordinate 35,591 of APFE031016786.1, read as the reverse complement.
ATTGTATCGATACCGCGACGGTAAAGTGTATCACCGATGATCATGTAGTCTTTTGCTTGGTATCAAGTACGTCGTTGTTTTGAGTGAGAGGCATTAGGCCTATATGTTTAGGTTTGGAGATAAATGATTATATCTCCATACCATGGATCGCTCGATGATATCAGAAACAAAGATCCATCCACGATTGATGCTTTGGATGTTGAATCGTTGGATGATGATGGGAAGTTGCATAGTAACTCTACAAAAAGTAGAGATTTCTTTGATTTGGATTTTACGAATTCCAGATCAAACTCTTGCAAAATGGCTATCCATTTCGAATATGTTCCCCCAAGTAACTGACGCGACAGAATGGAAGTCATTGGGTTGCAATCTGACAAAACGGTAGTTTTGCGAAAGAGGATATAGTGTCGAAATCTGTGTACTACTTGAATAGCTGCAAGAGCCAGATTTTCAACATAGGAGTACTTTCTTTCTGTATCATTTAAGTTTCAACTTAAATAATATATAGGATGTTCGACTCCATTGTCTTCTTGAACTAAAACCATTGCGATGGTCATATTTGTTGTAGCTAGATACAGGTTAAAGTCTTTTTGATAGTCCGAAGCATACATTAATGATTATTTTATTAGGGATTTCTTTAAAGCATCAAAGGAAGCTTGCATAACCTGATCTCAGTTATGGGGCACTTCCTTTTTCAAAAGACGCGTATAACCTTTAGCATGTTCAACGTAATTTGTGATGAACCTCCTCAGAAAGTTTGCTTTCCTTTGGAGTTTTTGAATTTGAAGCAAATTTGAAGGTGGAGGCATATCAATGATTGCCTGAACCTTACATGGGTCTACCTGAATCCTGTCCTTAGAAACTATGCATCCAAGTAAATGACCAGAACCGACACATAACACACACTTGTGTGGATTGAGCTGTATCTTGTAGTGTCGAAAATGTAGAAATATAGCTCTCAAATGCTGTGGATGATCAGTCTACTTTCGCGAATGAGCCAGTAGATCATGGAGATATAGTTGAATGATGTTCTTGATGTCATGGAAGGCATAATTCGTAGCCCTCTGAAACGTTGCTCCTTCGTTCTTTAAACCAAAAGGTAACTTGCGGTATGCAAATGTGCCCCACGGACATATAAATGCAGTCTTCGACTGGTCCTGTGTGTGCATATTAATTTGATTATACCCAGAAAATCCATCCATGAATGAAAAGATTTTACATTCGTCAATTATCTTGTCGATGAAGGGTGTAGGGTAGTTTTCCTTTGGACAAGCTTGATTTACATCCCTATAATCAAGACACACTCTAATAATTCCTTGTTTTTTCATCACAGGAACAATATTTGATACCTAATCAGTTAGAGGAACCGGGTAAATGAAACCAACATGTAAACGTTTTTCAACTTCTACTTTGATGGCAACGGCTTTCTTCGGGTTCACCTAACGAAGCCATTGTCATACCGATTTGACATCTGGATACATCTTTATTTTGTGTTCAACTATGCTCGAGTCAATGCCTGTCATTTCTCCATTTGACCATGCAAAGACATCTCTGAACTCGCGAAAGAGAGCGTAATATATTTCTAGTTCTAAGGAAGAACAAGATTTGCAGACATGAATATTCTCTACAACATCTGGTTTGGTCGAGATATTTATGGCGATAGATTCTTCAATATTGGACAGATTTCACTTGGAATCCACCGTATTTACAATATTTTATAGAAAATCAAAAACTGAAGGATGATTAAGGCCGCTGGAACAATCTTCATGGTAATCCGGAAGATGGGAACGATGGTGGTAATCTTCCTATGGTGCCTCTCCTATCATCATTGACTGAACAATTCCTTCGTCTATAGAATGTACATGTGACCAAGGGTCTGAAGATGTACCATATTCCTTAGACCTATCTATCCAAACACTCGATCAGTGTTGATTTGTGTTTGCTGCCTAGCCCAAGAATATTGATTGCTACAAAATTTCTATTAGGCTTGGAGGCAATACCTGGCGATGATCCATGTTAACAAAATTTCCAGAAATCTTCTAAATCATTGTAGATATAGAAGATATCATATTGCAGGTTTCCATCGCGGCCACTTTTGCCAGATTATTTGGAGGCGGTAGGGCAAAATTACCCATTAAGGTAGAGTCTTTTAGGAGGCCTACTCCGATATTTTGTAGCGATTGAGAACTTCCATGGATCATTGGAATGCTTCCCGTAATTTGTGAACTGTTGGGGAGGAAGGTTTGTTGATCAACAATTGTAATTCCTCCTTGAAAAGGAAATGCAATCTTTCTAAAGCATCTTGACACAACTACAGCCATAGCATAAATCCAGGGCCTTCCTAGTAGGATATTGTAATCGAGGTTTCCATCGATAACTTCGACGTTAATTTCTACTATCTTTCCCCCCAGTTCAACTTGCAAGTTACTTAAGATCCCGTACAGGGTGTATGTTCATCCATCGATTGCTTTTAATGTTGTTGACAATCGTGACAAGGGTGGTGAGCCTAAATTTTTTCAGTAACTCATTGACATAATGCATTTAGATGCCCCCTCATTAATAATTGTTCGATGAACAGTTTTGTTAAGGGCTTTCACTTGGATGAGGAAAGAGAGTTGAGCTGGTAACTGAGGTTCATATCCTTTATGATTAAAGGCCATAATATTGGAATCTACTGGGTCAATCCCACCTATTACTAATAATAGAGCCTGCTTTTGGGAGGGGCCATTTTGTAGTACTTCAAGTGTCGACATAGCAGATGGCGATTGGGTCAGATCCTCTACAATATTATAATTCTGTGCCACTCGAGCATGAGGATTAAATGTCGATTTGTGTACTAATCCCTTTGGCGGCTTTATCGTTAGTTCAGGAATTATGGGTGGTGAAACTTCGGTTGAAGCTGTTGCCGAACTACTAGGTTGATCTGCAACCTTGTTGTTCGACAATTGTGGATTCCCGTAACCTTTATTCCTTGTCAATATCAAAGCATCATTTTGTTGTTTCGAAATGGAAAACATAAGCACTTGGGATGGGGAAGCATTGTTGCTAGCAACCAGATTGGTTTCTGGGTTTGCAAAACAAATCAGTTAATACCGCTGAGGTTTTTGAACTCTTGAAGAACTTCTTAATCTCATCTTTATGCGGACAATCTCTCATCCAATGGTCCTCATCGCATATGAGACATGGCTGATTAGGTTTCGTTTGCCCAGAAGGGTTTTCAGAACATTTTTCAGGAGACGAATCATCTTATTTCTTCTTTTTGCCTTTCTTTTTCTTCTTGCCCCCTGGTTTCTTTGGTTCTTTGCCTTTGTTGGTCGACACGGCATTAACCTCCAAGGTAGGAAGTTTGTCATTTTCCTTGTTACTAGAAACTGCAAGGGCTTTACCAAATGGGGCCTTCACAGTTTGCGTACTTGAGGTACCAATCACACCGTCACTGACATGAGAGTCCCTGTTTGATTTAGGAGGAGGAGGAATGGAAAACTCTGGTCTAGGAGCATCAGGAATTTTGTCGTAGAGTGTGACAGATTGAGTATAGATCAAGTCTAGATATTGCGCACGAGAAATGACTTGCTCTTCAGTGACAACTCCCCCCTTGGCCACATCTTCTGTAATAGAAGGTAACAATGACTTAATAAACCATTCAGCTAACAGTTGATCAAGAACATATGTCTTTACCATTCTACAATGACGTCGCCACTCATGAATATGATCAGATATGTGAGTGGCTATCATCTGCTTAAAATTGGTAAGAAGCTCCATTCCTGTTTCATACGTTATGGGTAACGGAAAATGGGTTCAAAAGGTAGTGGCAAGGGCGCTGAAGTTATCAAATGAAGCCCTAGGCAATTCGATATACCATTTTGCTGCCGGACCAGTTAACGCTCGCTGAAAAAGGCGAAGCCTAATCAAATCATCATTGAGAGTGTTGGACAAACACCACAGGTGAAAGGTCATCACATGATTCGATGGATCTTCACCCGGATTTCCATTGAATTTAGGAATATCTGACAGGATTTTATGAGGAATCGCCGGCCACCACGGGGCATAAGAAATTGGATCATTTGTTAGCTGATTCAGAGCTGGTAATTCTAAAGTTGCTACGAAAGGCAACTGTTGATTCAGGTTTGGCGAAGCATACCGAGGATAAGATGGGATCGCCTGAGCCGCGGGTCTTTGCATACTGGCATAATGTATTTGATGTTGATAACTTTGATAACGTTGATGGGTGTAACCATTATAATATGATTGTTGGTAACCGTTTTGAATATACGGCTGCCCATTACCTGCAAAGCTTTGTTTCTCAGGTCCATGGTAAGCTTGCTAGAATTGTGGTTGTTGACATTGCACCAGCCATCGCTGCGAGACCATTTGCTGTTGTCCAATACTGGATGTTTGACCAAGATGAAGGGTTATAGTACCCATTTGAGCCTGAGTCACTTCAGTTAAGGAGCCACTAATCGGCAGTTGTGATCGAGTCATGGAGACAAGAGGCTATTATTTACGACCTGAGAGAATGGAGGTTGACATACAACAGGCAGCGCTTGTACTTGTGACACCATCACAATAGCCAGTGTAGTGGGAATGTTCGACACGGGTTGATTTTGTTGCATTGAATATACAACTCTCGATTGTTGAGGCAGTATTGGTACCCAACCGCTGGATGCGATTCTAGCTTGACCTGAATTATGTTGTGAACTCTCATATGGTTCTTCTCTCGGAGGGAACAATGAAAAGGCATACCGCCCCAAATATGGTTGCAATCCAATGTTCAAAGGGAAAATTAGCCTTTGGAGATTGGACTGCCCAAATTGATACTATTGTGAAGGATCAATTTGCTGAGACTCAACATAAGAAATTCCAGATAAGGTTCCGGATGAACAAATAGGAACAAACCATACTATCGAAACAGTCCCTGGGTGGACTCCATCTAGTGGTTGAGAATTATTTGGGATAGATGGTACACCAGTGAACATTATCGGAGTGGAGGTAGGAGGTTCTGCTGCTACTGTATCGGATGACACAGTCCTAGATGTCGATGGTTGTTCAGACATATCGAGTCTATCCAAAAGCTTTCCTAGCGATTCTATAGGAACTTGTGATGAAGGGTGACTAACTTCTGTAGTAGAATGATATAGGTGAATCTCAGTTACAAAATGCAATGGAGTACTAGATGGAAGATCTTCCAGAATCTCTTCTATAGCAATCAATCCAAGTGGAAGAGGTAGATCGTCACGTTCGTAAAATATTTCTAGTGTCGAAGAAGGTATAGACTTGGCAATGAAAGATATTGGAGGGGTGACACCTTCTGAACCAGCCCTAGATGGAGTTGGTTCAAGAATAGAAGTGTTTATCGTTACACTAGGATCAATTCTAGTGTCCTCTTGTAACTGCGGAACTTATTCTGTAGAGGCAGGGATACCACAAATAGTTGGAGTAACTGGAGTCTCTAAGGATGTTGAAACACAAGTTTTAAATAAACCAGGAGACTTTGACCCAGTTAAACGAGATCGCTTGGCCTGGAATGGTTTTGTTTCGAGAGTCAAAGACAGTTAACTCGTTAGTCTCTGCGAATGATGGGGTTTTGATTGACTTTCTTCCATGATTGTGGATTACTTGATCAACTCAAAATAAAAAGGGGAAAATTTTATTCCGAATTAAATGAATTTTATGAAGCTTCAACACAACTTTATTTTTCAAATTTAAAGATTTAGGAAAAAGCTAAAGATGACTCTAGTCGCCTTCGATTTTTAATGAGCATGAAGTGACAAGTGCTTAGATGGACCTTTTCTTTTAAGGAGTCTAAAAAGGAACGAAAGTGACTACTCTGGAAATCTAGACAGAGGGATTACCAAACCAATCACAAAACTGCAGAATACTTTTTACGTACGACAGTCAATCTTCTTGAACGCTGTGTTCAATGCATTGTGATTGATAGGGCGACAGACATGGCTTCCTAAGGATAAAGGATATAGCCTATTGTGGTCTCCCAATATATACTCGATGGTACGTGGGAACACAAGTCCGTACTGGCACTTGTCGTATCAAAGAGGATGAATCACCCAACCTATGATGAAAAACATAAGTTACCAGGCTTTACGATGTCAGAATACATCTCTAGCCTAGACTTCTAGATGTTGTGTGTTAGGTTCCAAAGCGTTTTTATGTTCATTGAGGTTTATTTTACAGTTGATCTTTCTTAAGAAGTTTTCCTTTAAGGTTCACTGTGTGATGTAGATATAAAATTCCTAAATATGCAATCTAAGATCATAAACAGTCATTTGCTTTCTTTTTGCAATGAAAATCCTAGCTACTAAGTAAAGAGAAGTAAAATTCTTTCAACATAGAGCAGAGAGCACACACTAAGATGCATTGTCCTAAATCAATTTTTGCATGCAGTCTAAATGCAAATGCACATGCATGTATTTTTTTTTCAGTTTCCTCAATGTGAGAATGAAAAAAAGAAAACTAAGTACAGATCTGAACTATCTTTTCTCAAAGTGATACTTTAGCAATTTTTTGTTCAAAAACAAAAGGAAGACTAAGACGACACTTTCAATTTCGACTTGAAAAATGCTTTCGACACTTCAAAGAATTGATGATTCAAATCAAATACAATAGCAAAAGTGTAATTGACTATCTAAAATAGGAAGACTTTATGACACTCTTTTCTTTGACTGAAAACAAAACTTGCGACACTTTCAAATCAGAAGACGACAGTTCGACTACGCTACTTTTTGCAAAGGAGAACTGTAAATGATGAAAAATACATAAAAAAAAACATTCACAATTCTTTATCAATGGAGGCTGAATAATGCAAAGGAAGAAGGTTTCAACAGTGATGTATTGATCATAGACAGCAAAACTACTGAATAAAGCTGAAGACAATGAAGAAAAAACCAAAATCTGGAGGCAGAAACAGTCTCACTCAATCATCGCACTTGTAACACAGGGAAATAGGGATGCATCTCACCTGCAACACACGGGAGGTGTGATGCATCCAGGTTTCCAATGAGAGACAGTGCGATGGTCCAAGGATGAGACTAAACTTGGTTTTCGCTCATAGTTTGCAGCTAAGTTCAGGGATCTAGGTTGAGCTAATGATAGGCAGTAAACGCAAAGAATAGGGGCTGATCTAATGAGGTTATTTGAGCTACCACCAGGGCACTTAGGATGTCTTCAAGTCATATGTTCAATTCATAAACTAACCCAGAGATTTACTGAAGCAACGTTGATCTACTTTGCAGTTGCATAGCAAAAGCAGTTCGAAGGCTAGCTGGCTTAAATTCAGGCTCTGTCTGTAGTTTATAAAGCAAACAACAATAATTAACAATCAAACTATTCGCTCCCCAGTGGAGTCACCTTTTTTCTATTAGGAAAACTAGCGTCCATTCAAAGCTGCTAGTCCCACTAAGATGGGTAGATATCTTAGAAGAAAACAAACCAAAGTTACTTTTTTTTTCCTTTATGAGAGATAGATGAGAGAGAAGCAGAGAGTACCAACCTCAGTCTTTCGCTTGGCTCCTTGCTTGTTTCCTCCCTCCTTTGACAGAGCTTCACCACTCTTTCCTCACTTGTCTCGCTTCAAATAACACCTGTACAGTCAAAGCAACATAATACCATCAAAGCATAGAGATCTATAACCATAGACAATATAGGATCAGATGTATATTAACCATACAAATGCATACACCAATACAAGATTCATAAATATACAAGAACATGGAGGAAAACTCAAATAGCTTTATTGATAGAAGTAGTAGAAGAGAGGATTATAACCCAGTGACCTAACCCAGTGCCATCCTCCCAACATGAAATCCCTCTTCACCTCATGAAAAGCTAGATCACCCAACACTACAATGTTTCACAGAGAAACCAACAGTACTTCCTTACAAAAATACAAAATTCCAGCCTTTGGATCTCTAGGATGAGGGATCCATATATAGATATTTTCAAGGAGGTGAGTCAGCTTCTGGGATTTCGATTAGTGTCATTTCTCTAATATTTCTTGGTTCCACTTGGAGATTTCATGATCTCTTACTCATCCCTGGGCGAATTAAGAGAGGCAAGTGTCAAATGAGCAGTTTCTAGAAGATTCTCTTGGTTTCCACCTAGCAAACTACCTCTACCATTTTTCTACTCTCGCCCATCACACCCTACAGAAGGGATTTTCAGTATGCATCGCACCCCCTGTGTGCAGTAGGTGAGATGCATCGCACCCTGACCATGGAGCAGGTGAGATGGTCCAATTTTGACCAGTTCTGAGTAGTTTTTTACGGAGAACTTTTGGGAAATGATGTAATCAGTTGACCTTGATCCTTTAGGGTATGAAAAAACACTTTTATGGGTTTATAAGCCCTTGGTTTATGGACATATGTGATTGGGGTTGCAGTGCCCAAATATGTCTATAACAGTAATATATAATTTTCTAACACTAGAGTGCTCTCAACTGCCTCCTCGATGCTACTTTCTATAGTGCCCTTTGAAGCAAATCTCTTTGGTGCCATGATGAAAGTAATTGATGAAGAGAAGTGCTCAACAACTGCAATACCTATAGGAGTAAAATTCACACATAGAAAACATGAATTCGCTTCAGGAAAATGATTTTCAAGGAAATATCACCATAGCAACCACATGAATGAACGGGAAAATTGTGCAACTCCTATGTTGGGGGAAGGGACTGGCCTCCTAAACTAAGCATTGAGTAGTCTCAACAGCCAAGGGAGTAGCTTGAGGCTTGAGACTGCACAATGCGCAGTCTCAACATGAGCAAGATTAAGGATACACTGCGCATTACGTAGTATTAGTGGCCAAGGGTCGAGCTTGAACCCATGAACTGCACAATGCACAGTTGGGCTAGCCATGTACTATGCATTGCATAGTCTCCAAGGTGAAGCATCAAGATTGAGCCTTGTACTTGCACAATGCCCAGTTGAGCAAGGCAACTGTTAGCGAAGTGAAGGGTAGATATGCCTGAAGAGAGTATGGGAAATTGGGAGATCTTAGTGATGGTGCAAGTTAGAGTGCATATCTAACTAAGGATAGATAGATCAATGAAAATCAAGTTTAGAAGATCAACATGTAGAAAAAAACAGGCAGAAGGAGTCGTCGAAATGACTACCACTAATGGGAACAAAAAACCGATGTGACACTTGTAAAATGAGAATGACAAACTGAACCAACACTTGTACAATATAATATAATTTAAAAACAAACAAGAAAAATTAGAAAAAAATACTCACATAAGTGAAACGACAAAATGTGACAGAAAAATGGCAAAAGATGACAAAAGAAAAAATCAACCAGAAAAGCATTGTAAACTCCACTAAAGGATCCTTGATCTCCTTAGGAAGGCTAGAGATCCAATATAGAAGGTGAAAATGAGCTCCAGGGGCGTGTATTATATATATCAAGGCTAGTTAGGGTTTATGATGTGCGTGCCTAAAATCAAGGGAAAAGAAACATTTGGCGGAAAGTCCAAAAATATCAACTATGCCACTCTTTGGGAAACTAATGATGACTCCCCATTTTCTAGGGATTGATTTTTTATTTTTTGGGAAACTATCCATTCACACTTTCAATAAGTATTGCGCAATTCCCAACCACAAGGAACTAGAAAACTTCTTGACTTAGTGCATTGCACATTTTCTAAGAGAAAGGGAGGCTTTACACAATTTTTGAGCTCAAGGCCAAGATATCTCCCAAAATTGCGCATTTTCTGAGCTCAAGACTAGCCTGCCTATTTGGATTATGTAACTCAGATCACCAGGGTTGGCATGGCTTCCAAGTTTGCATATTTTTTGGAGGGAATCCCAACAAAGCTACAAAGTCAAGGCAAAGACTTGCTTTTGATTGAAAAAGTTCATATTGGGATCAAAACAAGGAATCACAAGTACAACCATGAAAATATAAGTATTGAAAATGGCATGAATACTTGATGATAGTAAATGATAATCTCCTATGGGTGAAAGGGAGGCTCCAAAATCAAAGCATGGGAAAAAAAATGGAGAGTGGTTGTAGCAACTACAATAGGTTAATACTTTTATTTTCCATCAAAGTTCATGGGTTCAAAGCCGGTTGAAACTATTTTAAAATCATTACAAGTTACAATAACTTCAAATAGAAGTTTCCACTTATACATAGTAAGAATCAATGGTTGGTGCAACAATGAGTTGTTAGGTTGTTACCGAAGAAGTCGCAAGTTAAAACCACTCACTTGACTCTTCTGCAGATGGTAGGAGCATTTTTTTCTAACTTGGGTTGCCATGTGGCACGTGTTGATTGTTCCGGATGTCACATAATTAGATTTCAAGTCTTAGTTAGCTGCACAGTCACCTGCTAAGTTAGTTTCCACATAGATGCCTTGTCATTGCCTTTGTCAAATGTCCTCTACCACTATTGCCATGCCACCTGCCATGTTAGCCTCTTGTTATGTGTCTTCTTCTAAGTCTCCCAATTATCCTCCATAAAACTTGCCACATGTCACCCTCTAGGACTGCCACATGTCACCTTTTTCCTTACTCTTGACCATTTTTGCAAAACTTCAGAATGTGATCAATTTCTCATACAAAGTTCATTTGATATTGTTCAAGTTGCATTAGGAAGATCTCGTCAAGATCTCATCATGGTGACCTTTGCATATTTATTTGGGACTATTGAATTTTGAGTCCTCTTAGATCCTCCCAGATCAATTCTCCCCATTAGGAAGCTTTTGGACCACCAAAAGTTGAATTACAGAACAAATAGGTGAGGGTATTAATACCTCACTTTCACTATCTCAATCCATTGTTCTTTGCTTGGATGCATTCCATTAAGGCTCAAAGATACTCCATATTTCCTCATCATGAAGTCCTCATTTTCATGTCTAGAATGGCATCTTCTTACAATTCGTTCATATACTAAAGATAAAAATCATTGATGTTGGGAACTTGAATACGCTTATCTTGATATTTAGTCATTGGAGGCTCATATAGTTTCAATTTCTCCACATTTACAATTAAATACATCTATATGTAAGGTGGTATATCTAAGCAAAAATAATTAGCCTTGATCATATCTAAAATAGTAAATGGTCCATATGATGCAGGAGCATCAAGGGTATTTTTTTATTTGTAGATATGTTAGAAAAGGGGGTGTGACAACTTTTAATATTTTATTTTATTTTTTATTTAAATAAAATAGGAGAGTGAGGATTTTGCGAATATCCTTTTAATTAATAAAAGGATATGAGAGAATTTGGGTAGTTAAGGATATAAAGGGATAAGATTCTAGATAATAGGATTTGTTGAGATATTTTAGTGATATTGAGATATTAAGGGGATTGAGCATTAAATTAGATCATTTTTAAAATTGTATAAATTCATTAAGCCTCAAAGGCATGGAGTGGAGATTGTGAGTTGTAGAGAGCGTGAGATTGGGAATAGAAAGCAGGGGTTTCTGCTTGGGAGCCTTCGGGCAATTGGCAAAGGGCCACCGAACTAGAATATCAGGCCAACAAAAGTTTGTAAGTCATTGTTTTGTTTTAGATTATACATACATTGGTTGATTGATTGAGAAACTGTTTATTTGATTTCTGAAGTTTGGGGCATTGTTGAATTAATGAAGAAATGATCAATGGACTTGAATTTACATTGATTTTGTGTGGAAACTGCCATTTATAATCATTGAGTGTAAAATGGCATTAAATCTCTGCGTAAAGGATGTATTGAAAGGCATTGAGTCTGTAGCTTGGTGTGGAACTTTGTATGTAAAAACTTTGTTCTGTCAGGGTCGTTGGTTATTGAGAAAAACTTGTGTAATTCAGTGACATCAATAATGGATGGATTTCACTGTTGCATAATGTGTTAAATGAACTGTAAACCATCGAAAAGTTGTAGCATTGCTTTGGCGCAGATTTGAATAGTCGATGTTTAATGGTGTTGAAAAAAACCAATGCAAAACTGTCTGCCTGTCAATTGCGTTGAATTGGGTATGAACAAATTGTGAATCACTATTATTAATGTGTTGGTCTTCTGTCCAAGAATAAAGGTTGACATGATATATGACCACGTTATTGAAGCTGTTTTTAGGAGAAATTAAAATTGCATCGGTTCTGTATTAAAATACATAGTTGTTGACTGCGCCAATGGTATTGAGTGGCATTGTTTGTATAAGTCGACATTGAGAGTAGGAATATAAAACTGTGTTTCGACTTGTAAAATCAATGGAACTTGACATACATAGTCTTGTTTTGTAATGCGACTGTGTGAGATGGAGGTTGGTGGAGTATTAATTCATTATGAGTTAAAATGACGTTCTAAAAAAAAACTAAGTGCAGAATCGATATCTCTCAATCGACTTTCCATTTGAATAATTTCACTGTATCACAAAGGCGCAGGTTCGAAATCCATTCGATGGCAATGTTTGAAATCTGGTTCAGAATCTGTTCCCTCCATGGTGTTTGAAACTGTGTGGAAGCTAGTAGTTAAAGCCCAGAAGTTTTGAAATAGTTTGTTTACCAATCGATTGAAGGTACGTTCTTTGCGTAATTGTTACAAATTGGAACAGAATTGTGTTACTTTTCCAAGTCTACATGCAGTGTCAGGGCGGATCAATGGTAGATTGTATAAATCAAAAGCACTGGTATTGAGACAAACCAGTCAGATGTTGAAAGCGGCAGCCAGTGAATGTGAACACGGCGTTGTTACTTTGGGTTTGGTTTGATTAAAATGTAAATGGTGTCAGAAGCCTATGGATTCGATAGTGTATTGATGCATTCAATTTTAAATGTTGTCAGTGTTGAATTGAAACGGTATTAATACAACCTGAGTGCAATGTGTTAAGCTTTGAACACATTCAGAAGTTTGTAGTTTTATGAACTGATACATCTGCCAGATCGTTGAAGTTGAGCACAATATGTATCCATTGTTGGATGGACAAGTATGAATGTTGGAATTGATCAAATTCTAACTTTTTATATGAATTTTCATTTTCATAAAATGGCTAAATTGCGCTTATATAATTGGAACTTGATTTTGTATTAAGTTCAAAAGAGGAATCTTGTTATGAGGCTTGGTGTATTGAAGATAGAATGTTAAGAATTAAACATGGGAAGAGAATTGAAGAGGCATAAGCGCATGGACTAGAATTATGATTGAAATTTATATTTGAACTCACATTATCATTGGGTTTTCTTGAAGGATTCAAAGCATGAATTTGCCAGACATTGAGGGTTTGATTTGTCAAAAAGATGAGATGCATGTTTATGATCACAGAGATTAAAGATTATGGGTATTGCAGGCTAACCCTGCATCACCATATCAAATTGGTTTGATCTTTTTACCTTCCCCTTTTAACTTGTGCTTGCTAATATGCAACCAAGCTAGATCACCAAATTGGAAGTTGTTAACACCCAGGTTGTTCCCTTTGACTCCCAAGGGAATACGTCCAAGGTAACCACTAACCAATCTTTGGATTACAGCTTCTAGCCCAGTTGTAATCAGAGAGGGCTCTCTCTTTAAGGTTTGTCTCTGTTTTGTGGAGTTTTTAGGCTAGTTATGAAATAGGGGTTTTGGTTTATGTTTGGTTGGAAGGATGTCTTTCTGTACTTAAAGTGGAAATCTGCAGATAAGGTTAGTCCATTAGGCAATGGAGTCTGTGGCTATTGGTTTCTTGAAATCTTGAGTTCGAGCAGCTAGACTTACAGGGCCATTTAGATACTTCATGAAACAAACTTGAAATTATGATGGTGGAATGTAAACAACCAGTGAAAAGCAATTAAGGATTTTCCACTAAGCTGGGGTGTGAGAAAGAGATATTTTCCTCGGGAGCAAACTTGAATTCCTAGAACAATAATCACTCTGAAAGATATAGTGTGAAAGGGTAGCAATTAAGAATTACACCTTCATTACTATAACTGAAGAAAAACATTCAAAAAGGCTTAGATTCAGTTCAGGGTAATCTGTGATTAAATCCTGGAACTATTATTTTTCCTTGCTATTAACTATAAGACACAAGAAACATGAAAGAGATATGAAAGGTAACAAAACACATAACAAAGAGTTATAAGAAAAAACTTATTGTGCCATGAAATACGCAGGAATCCTGTAACTTTCAGCTAAACACCACAATGCATCAAGCAACACAGAGCTTTGGAAATTCCATCATCTTTCGTATTACTTGTCTCAGAGTTTACAATAAAAGAACAATAGAATAGATATCAATAATATCCAACATCCAACGTCCAACCCCTGCTATCTCATGCGAGGGGGAATATATAGAAGTCTCTCATACAAAATATCTCAGGCATTGAGTCATCTGAGAAATAAAATATCTTCATTAACTCGTATAGAAATAGTAGATAAGAAGTTATTCCAGCCTTTAATACAACATAAATGCTTTTTACTCCTTTCAGAAGATTTCGACCTTTGGAGCTCACTGAGTCGATTGATGCTTTGTTATAACTGCTGAATGACGTGTCTGTGTAGCTCTGTCCTCCTGTAGCTTTTCGGCCCTATCACCTGTGACTGCCAGTGCTGTTGTGGTGGCCGAATGGTTGTGCTGAGTTGGCTCAGCCCTTTTTTGCTATATGCTGATATATCCATATTTTCCTGTGCATGACAATTTGTATATTTCAAAAAGGAAAAAACATAATTACTGGCTTTGGTTTAGCAGTAATTGTATCAAACTATTCCAGACTTCCTGTGTAGGCAGTTGATGCCTCAAAATTGACCCTATGGTCTCATCTGCCTCTGTATACTTATAAAAATTGGGAGGCTCATCAAACAAGTGAGTAATTTCATTCATAATGAAGAATAAGCTCTCCACCCTGTTGAAAAGGGTCTGTCCTAATGCTGGCCCTGTTTCTGCTGATGTGCTGGCCTTTTCTGCAATCTGATTAGCAGCAAATGTGTTGACCCTCTTGGCATATTTTTCATGTGAAAGTAGTTTTCCTGAGGACTCCATCAAGCTAGGAAGACCTCTGTTCTGCAATGCCATGAACTTGTCCTAGAATTTATTGATGTCTGCCTGCATATCCTGGCTTCTTCTTTCTAAGGTCTGTACCAGGTTTCTTCGTGTCAGGACCCTTTTGACCATTGAAATGGTCTCAGTCCTGTTGGCAATTTCCATTTTGATCAGCTGAGAGCTTGTCCTATGGTTAAGCACATTTATCATTCTGGTGGCAACCTTAGGCATGCTGCCTAGAGATGCCCTTGCCCTTTGGATTTCCCTCTGTGCTTTTCCAATGAGCCCCATTTGCTCATGAATGGCCTCAATGTATTCCCATTGGTCTGTGATGGATTGGCCAATATTGGCCCATAGGATTCTCTTGAGCTCTGTTGTGACTTTGTCCAGTGTGAGCTCCTTTTCTAGCTCACTTATTCTCTTTTTGAGAGCCTTTACCTCTCTTTCTCTCTCAGCCACATTTTGCTTGGATTTATCATATTTTTGATTGATCTTGGCCAGAGTTTCTTTGGCTTGATTCAACTCTGACATTTGGGCCTCCAAGACTTGAATTTCATTTCTCAGCTTCTGCATATCAAGGCTTTCAGCTTGCTCTGTTGTTGGTGCTGAGGTGGATTGTGCTGCTTGCTGTGTCTGCTGACTGGGAGGGGCAGTGGTTTGAGGAGCTTCCTCCAGATTAATTGTTTCTGGGGGAGGTTGTGAAGTTTGTTCTGCCTCTTCTTGCTTTAATGCTGCCTGAAGTGCAGCCTCTGATTCCTCCAGCTTCTCTTGTGTCTAGATGAGCTGTTTGTATAGGGTTACTAGCATAGCTGTTGCATCCTTGTCTTGTCTTAGCTGAGCAACCTCTTCAGTTTGGGGATGAAGAGTTGATGGGATTTTGATCATCTTCTTTAATGCTGCCATATCAGCATCCCTTAGTTTCAACAGCTCCTGCACTGCTTTGACATCCTTAGGATCATGCCCAAGCCCTATTATGATGTCCTCTAAAGCTTTGATCCTGTT
>APFE031016786.1:8720-19626 GCA_000404065.3 Pinus taeda | reverse complement strand
GTAGATTCAATAAAAGGAGCTCAAGAGTTTAATCTGAGCCCTTGGATGTAATAAGTGTAGAATTAGGTAGGCTTGCTATGTAAAGAAAAAGAAGATTGATAGGGGTTTTCCAGTCTAAGTGAACCCAAATAAAGAAGAAAAAATGTCAGGCTAAAGTAGGTAGGGTAGGTAGATGGTGTTGCAGAATGATACTTGTGATGAAAAATGTTTCTGAATGTGTTACTTTTACTTGATGCAGTTCAAAAAAAACAAAGTTAAATAACTGACTTCCATTCACATCTTCCCTAAAACACTTCACTAATTTCCCCTAAGCATTAAGGTCTTTGAAAGTCAAAGGGGCTCAGAGCATTTCTCTGACTTTTGGAGGGACCGAACCCTCGACCTAATGATCTAAAAACCTAAGTGCTCATAAATCATCCATCCATAATTCATTTCATTTCACAAAATTTGCCTAAGTGAAAAAAAAACCTATTTTACTTAGGAAATGCATAATATTCCTCACAAAAAACCTTTTTTCAATCTGAGCCTAAGTTTAACTACAAAAGTCAATTGTTTTTATGCTTAGCGCTTTCGTATTATTTCATATTAACGGCTAACACCATTATTATATAAACCCAAAATATTTTAAACCTCTCCCATATTATGTAAATATATTGAAAAACCCCAAATAATATATATCCTGCCCCAGGAATTAATAAGTTTCTTCAAAACTTATTAAGAACCTTCCCGAAACACTACAGGGATTAATTAACCATCTGGGTTAATTAATAACCATTACCCTGACCAATCATAATACGCCTAATACGATTAAATCTGCGTTAATTATATTGGGCCCACGACATAACTCCCTGCCATGTCCCACATCCGTCCACCGTTCGATCAAATCATTCCCATCCAACGGTCGATGATCATATCGTGACGCCCCTGGTGATCGCGCTTTAACTCGTGATCACCAGGCGGTTTTCCGTTGTACCCTCGCCACGCATCACCCATTCCATATGCTCGCTTGCCCCCGGCCCAATACCACTTGACCCCAAAAGTGGTGCGGGGTAAACTGCTTACCACCCTCTGAGTAATGACAAAACGTCCCATCACACTAACGTCATCCACCAAATAAATGCCAAAAATACCCGCCAAACAAAATTTTGTTAAATGAATGATAAAACGTCATTTTCACTATAAAGCATTGCGTCCGGCTCCCATGCAAAATTAACATCTAGTCCATTGTTCCAGCTTTCCAACCGCCACTTGACCAGCAGGACTATAGCACGAGCTTTGCAGCCTGTCAACCAACCAGCCATTTTATGGTTTTCCTCCTTAATCCAGGTATTCATCCATTTTTTCCCTGCAACCCTGCAATTTCAGTTTTCCAATGGGAATTCTACCAGAGAAAGCCAAATTCAACATAAAAGCAATCTATAATTACCATAAAAGACCCCAAACTGTTGTTTAATCCCTTTTTCCCACTAGAAGTCTGAATTTCCAGTTTGAATACATAAGAACTAAATATGGAAACTCCCATAGCCCTAAATGTCGCGCCCATGAATGCACCTCATAAAGACTTAGATTATTTACCCCTAGCCGACAAAGATTTTCAAATTAAAGATTTATCTGGTGATATGAACCATCTTCAGGCCTTCTGCCAAGTCAGGGACAGTCATCTGAATAATTCTGATATTTTTGGACTCTGGGAATCCAATCTTCCCATGTATTTTCTCCCTTCAGTCCATGTTTTCCTCGATATCATTCATCAATGTTGTGCCAACTATGACCCAGTCCATAGAGCAGTTATGTCCCCATCCCAAACTATTCTTTTTCCCATAACTACTAAGTCCATTAATGAGATGTTACAGTTCCATTCCACTCAGCCCCTTGCTCCTCTTTCCATGGGGTATTTACTTGAAAAAGCTTCTCAATTGCCCAAATCAGAGATAACCCGTATTACTCAGATGTTCATGAAACCACAGTACAAGCCTCAAGGCCCACCTCCCTATCTGCAGACTTGTTTCACTGAAACTGGAAAACTTATTGTTGACATGATATCCCTGATCTTGGGAAATAAATCGAGTGAATTTGTTGATGATATCACCCTAGTTCTATTGTCAATGTTTACTCCAGGATAGCCCCCTACTGTCAGATATGACTATGCCACTTGCATTGCCAACAAAATCCATGATCAATTTATGAGTTTGGATAGGGAAGGAGTTTTTAAATATACATCTGTTATATACCACCTTTTGTTATATCATTAGCCAAACAACTTTCCTTTCCCCATCAGGAAATTGGATTCAAGGGGAAATTGAAGGTCTGTGATCTTTTGGTCCTTAGTCTTCCATCATACCCTTGAGTCCCCTTATACTTATAATGAATTTATTGACTGGTTTGTACATCCAGCATCCACTTTGTTGTTGGGAGTTCCCCCTCCTAGACTCACTGGTGACATGAAAAAGATTCTCCAACTCTCCAAGCAGTACATGATAGGTGACTGGTACATGTACCAAAACCACACAGAAATCAGAATGTATGGGTGTGAACTTTTCCCTTTCAAGCTACCTAAATATGTGCCCATGAGATGTTTTCATTAGAATATTTCAGACAGATTATCAATGCAGACTTAGTCCATTTTTGTAGTGCACAGAAGAAAGCCTAGTTAAGAGTAAAGACCCAGCTAGGCCCTTATGTCATCAATTCTAGGGATGCATGGCAAGATGTTGAACAGAATCTAGAAGACCACCTTAAATTGAAGAAGAGTTTTTGGTGGGTGCCATATGACCTAAATAGTTTCATATGTGACAGAAGAACAAAGAACAGGCTGTCAGTTTATATACATCATAGGATACCAGAAATTGAACAATTTGCAAATCAGGATGAATGGGTAGAAGGGACCCTAACAGAAGAAATTAGTGAGCAAGAAAATATGGAAAATTATATGAAAGATCTTGAAAAAACCCTTGACCTGGACTCTTTTGGACAGGTATCATTCAAGCTGCCTCAATAATGAGGAATTGGTACATCCTCTGCTGGAACTTCTCAGCAGCTTGCACAGGAAACCAGCATACCAATTACAGGGACTTCCAAGGGAAAAGAGATAGATACTACAGAGCAACCTACAATGACAGATCAGCCTGCAAAGTCCAGAGAACAGAGTCAAGTGCGCATTCCTCCATCCCAAATTAAAGTAGTAGAAAGTCCAACATTACAAACTCCTCTAAATGAAGAAATACATAAAAAGAGGGACAGAGAAACCACCACACCTATCAGTGGACCTGCAGAACAACCTGGAGCAAAAAGACAAAGACTGAATCCTCTTTCAGAAGAGGAAATCATTGAAGAGACTATTGATAGTCTAAGAGGTGAGAGAGCAACCAGCCAACAAACTCTACCATTGGGAGGAACCTCAACTAGCTCACAAAGGCAAGAGCTAGAAAGACAGCAAAGTGTAGAAGTACCATCCACCAGGCCACAAAGAAAACAGGCCTCAGACATTAAGAATACTTTCACAGAGATAAAGGCCAGGAATGACCCAATAAGGCTTCAAATTTATGGTCAATATCTGAAAATGGCCCCCACAAACCAGAAGAGATTAATGTCAGCCTATGACATTAAAGAAGGTAAAATGTTAATGAGTTATTTTAAGCCAAAGGTGCAGCAACCCTAGTCAGCATCAGATTATATCAGAACAAACTTGAAGGTCCTGGCCAAAGATATTCACCCTATGGACCAGATTGAGATTCACAAGCAAACTGGGGAAATGGTTTATTCCACACTGACTGACAAAGAAATGTTGGCCCATAAATTGCAAAATTCCTTAGACAACACAACAGCTCAACTACATTTGAGAGAGCCTCTTCTCTGGCCAAGGATAACAGGATCAAATCATTGGAAGAGATCATCATTGGATTGGGACATGATCCCAAAGATGCTAAATGCATATAGGCTCTGATCAAAAAGAAAGAAGAAGACATTGCTGCTTTAAGGAAACAGCTGAAGCTGCTTCCTTCAAGGCATCAACAAACTGTAGAAGTTATACAACAAAAATATGAAGAGGACATTATGGACCTACTCTTGAAACTTAATGAAAGATTGATACAGAGCAGGCATTAGAAAAAGTGCTAAAGGAAAAGCAGGGAGAGTCGACGTCCTAGCCTCCTGAGGTAATCCCCATAGTCTCAACTGTAGTTCCCTCTACACTTGGAATAGCATTAGCTCCAAATGTCCCAGCAGTCACAGTAGAGGTAATTACAGGTACATCAACAACAGGTACAACACAAGGTAGGAGTACTAATATGAGCACAGAAGAATTGATAAAGGCCATGGAAGAATTGAGATTACAGGTCACAGAGTTGAAATAGGTGAAGGAACAATTGGCTAAGGCAGAGAAGAATTATGACATCTCTAAAATAAGTGTTGTGGAAAAAACTAAGGAGATTAAAGCCTTATAAAGTAAAGTAAAAACATTAGAACAAGAGCTCGCCTTTGATAAACCCTTGGCAGAAATCAGAAAAATCCTTTGGGCTAATATCATTCAGTCTATAAATGAAATATGGCCATCAATCCAAGTGATATATGAGTAGTTAGACTTAGTGAAAACAACCCATGGAGCAATTCAGCAGACCAGAGCAGAGTTGGGTAAAATGCCAGAAGAAGCTAATCGGCTTATCAATTTTTTGAATACCAAAAATAGAGAACAGTTGGAAGTGCTTGGCATCTTAGACAGAACAGATACCATTTTGGAAATTAAAAGGGTTCTGACCAAAAGAAATTTAATGCAGAAATTAGAAAGAAGGTGCCAAGACATGGAAGTAGAAATCAATTCTTTTATGGAGAAATTCACAATTTTGCAAAGTAAAGGGCTACCAAGTCCTTTAGTCATTAATGATAAACTAATGAAACACATTGATTATGTAGATAAATTGAATAATTTTTCTGGCAATCAAGCTAGCTCATCATCAAGTGCAGCAGGAGTGAAAGCACTTCCCACAGGCCGAGTTCTCTATGACAGCTTGGAGAACTTATTTTACATTGAGCATGAGGTAAAACACCTATTCAACATCCAGCCTAACTTCTTCAGATATACAGAGACCAATGAAACACTCAGGAAACTTCAGAGGCACAAATTTCCAGAGCAGAAATGGTGGGAAGATATGTTAGAAATTTTGTAAAGATACCTTTGGTAAAATGCAAATTTTGGGCTATTTACCTTGTTGAGATAAACAGAGATGAATAAAGGTGAATAGTGGTCAAAATAGGTCGAAGAGTATCAGAGCAGGTAAAGAGTATCAGTCAAACAGGGCAGCCAGCACGAAGTTACTAAAGAAGACAGCAGCAAGCCAAATAAAAGGACCTGCCTCCAGCACACCCAGCACAAATAGGAACAACACAACATCTATTTGCTTTTCTCCTATCTTCGAGACTAGCTGTCTCTATTTTTTTGTAAAAACGATTTGTCATCACTGGAATATATCTCTCTGTTATGAGATATTTTTTGTAAAATATTTTGTATAAATACTCCCTCAATTGGAGTATTGAGTGTGGATTCATATACATTGCTGTAATACTGGTTTTTTGGAATAAAGTGTTAATTAGATCAAACTTTCGTGTGGCTTGCTAGATAAAGAATTCAGGCAAAGTACATTTTACAGATTTCTTGAAATTAGACACCAGATCAAAAAGTCATCTATACCTTATGTGTTAAAGTTTTCCTTGTTTATTATATCATCTTTGTTTCATATCTAAATGATAAACAAAAAAGAGTAATTCAGAATATGCTTGATTGCACTCTGTCTTCAAAAGTTATCATTTTCTATGTTTTCCTCTGAATTAGGATAAATAGTGAAATCTTAATTGCTCCTATTTTCTAGTTCTGTCACTTTGATTATTATTTAAAGAATACTTAATTACTCTTTACTTATAATCAATTCAAGTTTCCTTTGTTCAAATAGGTTGATGAATTCTTAACTGCTCTTCACCCATTTTGAAACCATTCCATATATTTCAAAATCTTTGTTTGTTCTCTGTTTGACCATCTTGCTCTGTAAAACCATCCTTTGTTAAGAAACCAAGTCTAGTAAAGCCATCTTACTTGACTCCATTAGCCCAATGGCCTAAAATACTTAGTCTTATCCCTTTGCTATTGAATCTCACCACCCAAACTCAAACAAAACTCCTAAGCTTCACAACTAGCCTAATATCTTTAAAAAACAAAGCTAAAACTTAAAGAGAGAGCCCTCTGTGGATGCAGATTGGCTAGAATCTGTATCTAAAAGACTGGTTTGTGGTTACCTCGGCCTTCTTTCCCTTTCTTACAACTTTTGGGAAACCTGAGTGACAACACGACCTAAAATTTATTTATTGTTGTAGCTTTGTTAGTGGTTGCAAGTATTGTAATGCTTGATGATCCTTGTGTATTATTGGTTTTTTTTCCCATTAAGTAATGCTTCCACTTTTTAACACTTTGCACCAATGCATACAACTCTTTATCATATGTCAGATAATTAAAACAACTTTAAAAAAGGTCTCGGACTGATAACAAATTTACTTACGTTGATGCATCAAAACTACTCCCATGGAATATCCACTTGCATCGATCTCAAATGGTTGTTGGAAGTCAGGAAATGCTAACACTAGTGTTGTGCTAATATTTTATTTTAGTGTATCAAAGTTCTTTTGTTTCTTGTCTCCCAATTGAAAGAGTTATTTCACGTTAGTAAAATCATGTAAAGGAGATGCAATAAATGAGAAGTTAGAAATAAATTTTATCCAATACTAGATTACTCTTAACAAGCTCCTAACTTCTATTGATGATGTAGGATTGGGCCAGTTTACAATCGCTTCAACTTTAGAGGGAGATATTTTCACTTCACCACCACCTACTATGTAACCCAAGTACACTAATGATGTTTTCCCAAATTCCCACTTTCACATTTTCACATACAACTTGTCCTTTAAAGTATCTGATACTTGTCTAACATGCTTGACATGTTTATCCCAAGTTCTGCTAAATACAAGAATATCATCTAAGTAGATATTACAAAGTCATCAATGAATGGTCGAAAAACATCATTCATCACATGCATAAAAGTTGTTGTGGCATTATAAAGCCCAAAAGGAATCACTAACCATTCAAACAGACCCTTATTTGTTTTGAAAGTGGTTTTCCAAACATCATCTTCTGCAATCGAAATCTAATGATAACCACTTCACAATTTAACTTAGTAAAATAATTTCCATATTTTAACTAACCTAACAAATAATTGATACAAGGAATAGGGTATCGATTCTTTAACGATAATTTTTTTACTGCACGAAAGTCAATACACATTATCCATGTACCATCCTTCTTTGGTTTTGAATTTTTTAACTATGGTCGGTCTTTATAATTATTGTTTTTGGTCCACGATGTATTTGTAACAAAAAGACTGGAAAGCATGTTCCTCATGCTCTTTTCAAAAGAAGAAAATTGAATTTTTAAAAATATAATTTTTGGCTCCTAAAGAAGCTATGTCGACCTCCTCCTAATCAAGTTGGCCCCTTAAAGTGTTCAAGTCATCTTTATCAAGAAAGGAACCCATTCGGCCTATTGGATCTCTATATATAAGATATATTCTGTAGAAATTTTGAATAATTTAACACATATTCAATGGAGATTATCCTGATCATGTACTATTGCGGAAAACATACACAATACATAAGCTCCTCTACGTTGATCATCAATATAGCAGCATCAATAACAATAAAACATCAAGAGCATTCACACATTAACATAGTATGTATCCTGGGGAAAGCATCTTGCTAAAAACCCCAACTATCTGTATATTAATGATTGAGTCATGTAACATTACACATCATAATACTTCTCACAAGTATCTCCACCTATGTTACACACAATACAGCTCAAATCTGATCTCCAAATATCTTCCGCTACTTGCCTGCCTCCACTGCTCAATACCTGCATGAGAATGAATGATAATGGCTCAAGAAAACTCGTATTTACTTGGAAAAATCACGTGAGCACAAGCTACAATGTGGGCAAATACGTGGGCAAACTCATTGGCATACTCAATCCCTTGATTGTGCAAGATCTGGTGCACAACTATAGTCACAACTGATAGCAATCTGATTCTCTACCACCTGTCCCTGTTGAACTGAACATGCAACTGAGTTAACTGATGTATTCATTAGTTGTATTATGAGTTAATAACTTGTGAATTAATTAATAACTAATTCACC
Organism: Pinus taeda; assembly: GCA_000404065.3. Lineage (NCBI taxonomy): Eukaryota > Viridiplantae > Streptophyta > Pinopsida > Pinales > Pinaceae > Pinus > Pinus taeda. The sequence continues at coordinate 11,397 of APFE031016786.1, read as the reverse complement.
CAACTCATCTCTAGTCTATTCGCCCGTTAGACTAAATACAACCAGTTTAACAAAGCTAAACTGAACACAACTCCATCAACTGCACCTCCAGTCCACTAAACTCAACTCACTTGAGTTCTAACTGAAGTCTTGCATGCAAATATTAGTCATTCCATAGGTAACCACGTATTTCTTTCTGGGATCTGCATGTACCACATCCGTAGCTCATCCTGAAGTGCTCCAAGAGAATAAGACCAAGTTTATAGTCTAAATATTATTATGAGCTAATAATATTTGACTGTTCTATATTTAGACTGAGCAGTCACTCCGCTGTGATCTAAAAATAGAAATCCATCTATTTTTCCCAACTTGATCAATCATCCATAAACAGCAACCTGCAATCCATAGACATGATCCATATGTCTAAAAATAGACATAGTCTAAAAATAGACTTGCGCCAAAAATAGCCTGCGTGCCCACTTAGTGAAGGCGACTCCTTTCCACTAAGCTCCATCATCTTTGCAATCTCAATAAGCATTTCTTGTTGCACTCTTTTCAACACTCCCTCTCAACAAGAAAGGCTTCCTCTCAAACCCGATCCTGTAACTCTAGAATGTTCTGCATGCAACACATCTGGCCGCTCCACTTGCTCTATCATCAAAGTCTCTGACTGCTATTACCTCTGTCGACTGAAAACTCTGCATCTCTATGCTCTTCAGTATCCGAATGCTCTAGCTTCTGTCACCTTGATCTTTGACTGCGTTCGTGCTGCTGCTGGTTCTATCTCCCAGCATTGCATCCGCACTGCACCTCCCAACTGACCTCCCTGTTGGGCTAGAAACACCCTCTCATGCTGAAGCTCTACCTGCTGCTGACAAGTGCTCCCTCTTTGACATCTGCGCTACTGCAACATCTTCATGCATCTCGCACCATTGCACACCTCTCTCTACAAAACACTTGTGCCTCTCGCATTGCTGCAGCCTACATGCTATGCGCTGTCCTGGGATTCCCCGCACTGTCGCTCTCTCTGCCGCTCCATCCACATCTATCTCTACCCAATCAGTCAGTTCCTGCTACTCCACATCGGGGCTCCCGTAGAAAGGTCTCATCCAAGAGGTGTTGGGTACCTCAAGGATCCTGCCCCTCCTCCTTGGGACTATCAATCCATATCGCCCCACCCCCTACCTGGAGGTATGGCTGCATGCGATCCCTCAGCCCACCTGGCTCGAAGTTTCCCCCTACTGGAGGTCTCTGGATGAGTAAATGTCTCTACTCATTCTCCACTCAGCTTCCCCTATTGTGGCTTCTCCACAACCTCCTGAAGCTGCTGCACCAATCATGGCTCCTCCACAATTGTCTGAGACTTCTTCTAGATCTGCATGTTGAGAGGTAATATACCCTCCCTCTCAACCACCAAGTCTCCATCAGTTGCCTTGCTGCTCAAGGCTTTGCATGCATATTGAACCTTAAGAGCATACAGGTTCTTGACCCATGAACCAATCTGCTTCACCTGTCTAGTGATGATGTGTCTAAGGAAAACCTTTCCGTCTCTGAAGACTACATCATAGCCTCTGTCTTCCAGCATCGCGATTGACACCAAGTTTCTCTTCAGTCCTGGTACATACTTGACATCGGTCAAGGTAAGGTGAGCTCCATGCTCCCTCTGAAAAATAACCTTGCCTACACCTGAGACACTATACTTCTCATCATTACCCATCCCTATGAGTATCTGGAGATCTTTCTCCTCCAAAGTACTGAACAAACTTTTGTCACCGGTCATGTGGAAAGAAGCTCCACTGTCAAGAAACCAACCACTTCCCATCATGGATGAAACCATGCATGCGAAGAGTGTGAAATCCAACTCAAACTGTGAAGCAAGTGCCTCACCTTCAGATCCTTCCTCGGATCCCTTCTTGGACTTCTTCTTTGGGCAATTAGTAGCATAATGGCCCAACTCATGACAACGAAAGCATCTCACCTTCGACTTGTCAACCTTCTTCCCATCATTGGAAGAACTGGATTCGGAAAGAGAAACCTTACCCTTCCCCTTCTTCGCCTTACTCGCTAAGGCACAGTTCTCCTCATCATGCATAGATGAAGAACTGTCTCTGGTGTGCCGTCTATTCTCCTGCTGCACAAGATCCGACCAAAGTCTCTCCCATCCTGGCAATTTCTCCCTTCCATTCACCGAATCCTGGTAGCTATGCCAACTCTTAGGAAGGCCAAGGAGAGCTAGACTCACCATCCTCATCATCGACAGTCACCCCCACGCTTCCCAGCTCATCCCAGCATTAGGTGAACTTCGTGAGATACTGGGGCATACTGTCTCCATTCTCACACTTAGATGTTTCTGAGTTTATCCTTGAGCGCCATTTTACCAGCTCAAAAAACTCAACCGCTTCTGATCTAAAATTCGTGAGAACAAAGTATTTCTCATACAGAGATCGACTGTATGGGCATTCACCGGATATCTCACCTTCCAAAAGAAGGATGAATCCAGAGGCTACCTAGCCCGATTACAGACTCTGACTAAAGAAATAAAATGTAAACACTTTCTGAATAGTAGATCCGATGATCAACTTCGCTTTGATATCATGTAGAAATCTCTTCTACAAATCAACCAGCTCTGATACCATGTAGAAATTTTTGAATAATTTAACACATATTCAACAGAGATTATCCTGATCATGTACTATTG